>NBNE01000276.1:0-27913 GCA_002215365.1 Phytophthora megakarya
GTTTTTAGGTGTACGGGAACTTTACGTTTCTTAACGTCCCCATCCCTACCTGTACGGAACAGGTACCTAGGTTGAGATTTGTTGCACGTGCATATTTCTCAGATAAATTATCGGGACAAGGAGATGGGTTTTCTTGTGGACGTCGTTCACAACTCAGAATTATACTTCTAAAGTATATATGTAAGATGTATTACACAATACACTATCTAATTATTAACGCTACCGTACTGGTAGTGTCTTCCGTCGTAGCCGTACCAAAATGATTGTCCGGTTTGAGGGTGCTAAGCTCCTGGATATCATTTCTCAATTAACCAAGACCGTTTCAAGTCAACTGAACAAGATGTACTCGTTCAAGAGTTTGGTTGTTCTCGCTGCTGTTGTTGTCTTTGTGGCTCAAGCTGCCGCCAAACAAGATGCAACAGTTTGTACCCCCAGCACATTCAACCGTGATTGCCCGAAGCCTCCTCCCACTACGGGTTCCCAGGGCGTCTGAATATGGAATCACAACGACCATACACATTAGTGTGGTGTCACCGACTGGACCACGAGACGACGTGTACTTATTTGAGGAGGACATCGTTTGTATGAAGTCTTTACGTGAGGCTACCTATGAATGCAATTCTCGTAATGTAGTTACCCGAAACAACAATAAAAAGGTTACCGTCCGTTCAGTTGTATAAAATACCAAAGAGTAGTCATCTAGCCGGTATCGTCGGAGCTAAAGGTCTCTAAATCTTGGCCTGGACCTTTGGTACGTTTATACCTCAACTACGACTTCTTTTCAACTTGTACCTAAGAATGGAAAAACACGCGGATAGTGTGAAAGACTGCGTTAGTTCGAAAGTCATGCGTTCACTAAAATTATTACAATAATAGTCTTCAACACTTCAATCCTATGTATGTTGATTTGCCACCATTGCTGTAGTTCAACCCCATCTTCTGCATGTACGTACACTCTTCCTGTAGGTTTGACCCTCTGTCGTAAGTACATGTAGTTCAAGCATAGGTTTGAGTGTATGGCAGCATCGGAGCCACTAGGTTGACAGCTGCTGTTCCCTATCTCGAATGACGAATCAGGTAGCTAATACAAATCCTGGTGGTTATCGCAATACTAACCCAGTGTTAAAACAGGTGCGCCAATAGTGCCACAATCGAAACCATACGAAAATCCATAAAATGGTCAACTCCGTGTCTGAATTGTGGCTCAACTGCGTACAATTCAAGCACAAAGGCACAAACCAAACCGTTTTATATTTCCATAAAATTTGATAGGGAGGCACAATGAGCCACAATTTGTGAAACGAAGACCGTATTGGCCACCCTGGTACTACACTGGTCGGTTGGAAAGTGAAAGTACCAAAATTAACAAGAGTTTAACACGCTGAAAGCATTGATACCATTGTTGTATAGGTTTAAACCACTATAGATTTTTAATGTAACACGGGGTCCATCTGCACCTAGAGCTTGTTTAAGTGCGCTTGTTGTGAGTCCATTCTTGGGCGCTACCTCTACACATACTATTTTCTTCGTTACCGCCCCTATTTGTCGATGGTATGTTCATTCTGGGTTGACAGGAGACCCTCGCTGGAACATGATTACTGTATAGGTACATCACAATATCTCTTTCACCAAGTGTTTCGAAGAAAACTAGATTGTTGGAGGGAAAGGACCACTAGTTTGCGCCACAATTGAGTCGTAAACAATTGTGCAGTAACGCCGTTCTTAAAACAGACGTGGATGTATTGGGTGCTACTCAGTAGCGGCAGTAGCTTACTGCCGATTTACACTGGATGTGTGTATCTTGAACTGATCCCTTATGTTGTGAAAGACAACACACTTTATTGTGTTGTCACTGTTCTGTAATCAATTACCTGCGATAATCTTTTCTACATCCTAGCGACCTGGGTCGCACCTTTACATAATCTCACCACCATTGAAGATAGACAAGATTCGGAGAATCGAGACCAGGTTGTCGAATATGTACGTGTCCGTTTTCGCGATGTTGTAGTCGCCATCCGCGCATTAAACTACTGTAAAAACATGCTCTGCTTCACCGTTCATTTGCGTTGTCCACTGATATTTATGACTACTTCGAATACAGCACACTGCTCATTATTATAACTATAAACATGTTCTCCCACACCGATCTGATCATGCTAGAGAAGAGAAAGTTGATATTTTAATGTTTTATGACAGATGTGTTGCGCTTCCAAAATCAGCATCATAACGTACGTGTCATACATCCTATCAGAGGTACATCAAATGCGATACAGAAATTTATGTTATTATGGACACTGAAAGTACATTCAGAAGAACATCGGACGAACTATTACCTGATTTGTACCTCATTCTCTTTTTTACCTTCGAGCGTCAGACTCCCAGTTGTATGAGTGCTAGGACGTTTCCGCGCCTCAACAATTCAGTGACATCATCGTCGGTCAAGTAGTACAACGTTCAGGAAGTCGACGATGCGGCCAAGTGATTGGTGCTGCTTACATGTACTCCGACATGGACAATAATTTCACCACCAGGTCAAGCCAACCACCAACAACACAATCTGATTCATCAAGTAATGGCCTCTGTATTACAAGCGCAAAAGCTACATTGTTTTTGTCAAAAACACAAATAGCGGCGTCAAGCGGTGTTCCTATTGGGATAGACCCGTGCCGGGAGCTTTAGTTCTAGGACAGAATCCTGGAACAAGACAGAAACGGTTTATTGCTTCTATTCTCCAAACAACGACGGAGTTGCTAATCGATCTATCTCGCAGTTACGCCCGTGAGCGTGAAGAACGAAGACTAACACAACGCCGATACAGTAGGACGTTTGGCCTAACTGCACGGACGCTCGAGCAGGACATCCAACGACTATGTCAGCAAATCTGGCAGCATCAATTGGAGCGCAATTTCCTTGATTCTATTCCGCCTGTGACTCCATGGAATATCGTACCGGAGTATTACCGTCTATTCCTCCATGTTTTCAAAGGACATCATCCACCAAATGCCTCACCCACATCAACTATGGCAGGCGATGCTCAGTTGAACTTTCTGCACAAGGTCATGGACCCAGTTATCAGCGTTAACAGCAGATTCGGCGTGGATGCCCTCATTGCAGAATGGCTAACCGTGGCGCAGGTTCAGCAGGATATTGCAGTGCGTCTTCTTCACCTGGATTATCCCGAGGAGAACGTGATACTGGCAAAAATCAGAACATATACAACGATTACGGATGAAATGTTGCGTCGCGAATTCCCGTGTTTTGTTGGTCGTAGCAAAGGACTCTATACATGTCGACTTGCGTAGTAATTCATTGGACACCAGCTTGTGCTATCGATAACCGTTCGCTTCGAATGAGATTCTGTAAAGCTTCAATCATGTGTATGCACTCCAGTTTTGATTTGGTGACCCCGTTCTTGAAACTGATGGGGAATGTGCAGGACACCGCTCAAGTGTTAGAGAATTCTCTCTTGTCGATAGCAACCTGCTTATAAGGAGAAATAACATCCTTTTGATCACCCACTAACGTAATTTCCTAATCAATGATCACTTGTGCAGTCGAGATTCTATTTTATAGCCATATTTTCGGATTCGTAGACATTAATTTACCATTAATTCTAAGACCTGACAAACCCTTATTAATTTGGATCGACTTGTAGATGACTCTATCCAAGGTACTACCGGTAAGGTCAATACTGCACGTTGAAGAGTATATTCATAGGAAAAGAACCTGATGGTTCTCTGAATTGTTTCTGCGTGAGTGGGTAAAACTGTATCCGAATATATAAGTTATTATACTTCTAATTAACCTCCCAAGTAATGAAGAATCTACGGTATGTAGATGACGACTTTACCGACTATTCAATGCAAGGTGCTCCTTTCTTAGTGCCTCGATAGCAGTAGAATTTACTTAAACAGCCATTTTGAGTTTTCGGCACTGCTGTATAACGAGCGCATAAAGAGTCCCATAGTAACCACAAACCAGTTTTAATTTTAAACCCAGTGAAGGCATGTAGCGGTAAACTTTATGTGATTCTGAAGTTTATCTTCACAAATACAAAAGCAGAGTACCGACATCATCCGCTATCCCCTCGAGTGAAGTGATTTCGCTAATAACCCAGATAACCCAGGTACAGCGCGTACCCGTTGTAGATACTATCGTACTTGCCGTTCTTGTCCGCGGCCTTCACAAAGCTGCTGATGTCGTTCAGAGTGTAGCTCTTTTCCGCCCACGCCTTGAACACGTCATCCATCTTGTCAGTATTGTGAAGGATTTTTTCGGCCATTTCTTTTGCCTTGTTCGACTTCTGAAAGAGACCCCGAATATCAAAGAGGCCTCTCTCCTCGGAATCACTGTAACCATTTGTTGACCTCAGCATTGACATCTTGTCGTGGTTGGAGTCAGCAGTGACGTTGCAAATCACGTAGTATGCGGCGACAATTGCAACAGATAGCTTGATGAATACACGCATGGCTGAAAAGACTTGGTGACTGGAGAACTTTCGAGTTGGGGAGAGAAATCGGAAATGGTATGTCCACAGACACAACATGTATTCAACTTTGTTCTTTTTGCCGTATTAGACGTTTTAATCCGAGGTTAAAGCCAGTGATGAAGTACGGTGGACGCGTGGACGAGATTCTTCCCACGGCCTGGCGCATAATCATGGAATCGATACCTCCGTGGCTTTTATGTTTAACGCGAAGTATTGAACGCGTTGTTCTACACCATTCAATTTCGGCTCAAATCTTTTCAAATACCGGTCACTAGAGCTTGCAGAATACACGTGAACAAAAGGTTGGTGACACCGCCTTGCTGCTACATGACCACAGTCAAGCATTTGGCAATCTACTTGACGGATACTAATGTGTCAACGTCCAGTACTAGCATCTCCCAATGGTGGATTTACTGTGCTAGTGTTTTTATTTTCTAGTCTCCGCTATTACCTGGTAAATAACGATCTCATTTGAGGTATATGAAAAATAGTACCCACGTCATGCACACCTGAACCGAATATTCAGACTCTGAATATTTGGAGCACTTGTGTATGAGAAAGTTAGTTGCAGAAGTTCAACAACTGTTTTTTGTGTTATATCTTTTCATTTTCAGAAGCCCCGCTGAAACAGGTAGCTACCATCATATTATGATATATACACTTATACGTTATGAAGACATAATACGTCTAGGATATATTATATCCTTGACGAATGTTGATATTGTGGCTACTATATTTAATAACGTTAGCTAGCGGCTACCGGTACCCAGTTCATGTGCAACGTCATAAATCACTAATAAGCCTGTATACTAAGTTCAAATAGACAGCACAGCGACAAACATTTTCGGCCTTGTGGTGACATTGTTTCCGCAATTTTGTAAGTATATACGTTATTAGATAGGTATTTCGTACTGGAATGCAATACCCGCACAAGACGCCTTACAATAGCAGCCGAGTTGACCTTACACAGTATTTGCGCTAGCCCTATACAAAGTCGCGCCGCGCACGAAGAAGCTCTGAAATTTGGAACGTGTCATTAATATTTTTCAGCAGCGTATAATTGAGGCATCTCCTGCGCCTGCTGCGCTGCCGCAGTATCCGCTCTTGTTGTTGCAGATCTAAGCCACAGTACCTGCTCGGTTCGGGGTCGAATCCCGGTATTCGTTTATAAAGCTCCCAATTTACCTTCGAGTAACACCCGTGCCAAATTTGCAATCATAAGAATCGCACTTAAGAATTGGGGCGACGACACAGGTAACATTCGTTTAAAATACCAAATCTGTTACAGGTATTAACTTACAATATTTTCACTGTACAATAAAATCCTCAGTTTTGTATTTCACCTCAATTTTTGGTCGAAAATTCTATATCGGTATAAACAGGGTTTCTATAAATGGAAAATCAGACCTCACTCAGATCCCGCTTTGGCTCTGAAAACAAATTTCAGAGAATATACTCCCTATCCCAGTTTGGGGGTGTTTAAGGATGTTCAGCAAGAAGAACATTGGTAGTAAAGAACGCATGATCCTGAAATTCTTATTTGCAAAAGTCAATTATAGAGGGACGCCACGGAGATTGCAGGTCCCTGGCCTATTTAGTAGCATCTCCAAACCCGTGACGTTTCCAAGAGCCGAAGCGACAGGAATCTAATCATCCCTATCTCTTTAAGAACAATATTTCGAAGGGGCAGACGCACGTTTTTGGAACTTCGCCCAACAAACCACAGGTGTCATTCAAGTAGGGTGTTATAACGATAATCAATACATTGATTTTAGGGTTCACCTCCAAATCCGTCGTCAACTATTCGGACGGGGATCATGAGTTTTGATCAGCAGGTTTGAGGATTCCGAAGGCTGGCGCCATGCAACCTCGAATCCTCAACTGAAGCAAGCTTAAATCAAAACTGCTGGCTCTCATACTGTGTTATACTAGAACAGAGTGGATTAGTTGTTGTCGACACCTTGTTGAAGCTTTGCGTTGAAGAGTCGTGATATGAAGATACAGCTATAGATGATGAGGAGAACATTCACGCTTTCTATGGGATAACACATGTTATCATTCATTGCGATTGATTGAATTCCAGCAAGGGAAATTGATGTATAGTAGCGGGTTATACGCTCGTAGACTACGTCATAGACTCAGTGAACGTGATAACCATAAAACAATAGTTATGAAAGACTGCTTTGCGTTTTGATGCTTCAGCTACATGGTTTGGTGTTGTACGCGCACATCATTGATTGGGAACGTAGTGCAGCAAGACTTCTGGCTACTATGTGGTACAATCATACAACACAGTCAAATATTTCAGCAGAACTGACTCCACACGTAGAGTATTTTTGAAGTACATAATACTGCTGTATACAGTAATAAGCTCTCCCGCTCTAAAATCATGATAAGGTTATGGATAGGAGGTCCTCACGACTTGATGATACACGTAAATACTGAGAAAATAGCATTCCCTCTGTGCGACAACAACGCTGAGCGTGGTGGGCACTGGCGGGAAAATTTAAGGAGATCGAGGTGTGCCTTTTATATCGTTCTAGTCTGTGAGCTCCTCGTTTGCCCCGCCAATTTCGCTTCGCTCATGGCGGGCAAGGCATCGGTAATTAGATAGTATGTACTGGACAGTGCAATGCGTGGCTCGCTGAGGAGCTCGGCGCTGGGCCCGCCTTCTCAAATACCAAGCGGCCCTGCTTCGCGGGCACCCCGCTCGGATTTGCTACGGCTACACGCGCTCGCACCCGCTCACCTTAGTTAGTCTCGGGCGCTTGTGCGCCACTTCTGCTATCTTTGAACGGTATAAAGGCACACCTCGATCTCCCTAACTCGATCTCCTTAGATTTTCCCGGCACTGCCCTGTTTTCAGTGAGGTACATTCTGGCTAACGGCGAAGATGATGGTGGGCAGCAGTGGTGGCAGCATTCCACTGCAAGTAATGCAAATCGTGAAAAATAAAACTAATACCGTGTTTATAGGGTGAAACTCTTGGATATAAGTTACTAAATATACAAACGCTTGCTCCAGTTCAACATCGATCAAACGTTATACCTTCATACACGCATTTACTGCAGCTGTGAAGTAGGCACAGTAGGTGCAACTTGGAGATGGTTCTCGTCGGAAGACACTCCGCCATGCAACGTGCTCCAGCTCCGCGTAGTTTACCGATGATGTAGCCTGGGCCGGTCACATACGTTCAATCAGTTGGAATATTCACTTTATACGGAGATAATTCGCAGTTCGAAAAATGATCGTTTGTCGGGCTGGGAAATAATACCGTGGTCATATTTTCGGTATGATACAGTAGTGGTACGATATAAAAACGGTATTGACTAACCAGGTCGGTTCGTATCGGTAACCCAAGAAACGTATGAAAAAGTACGAATAGATGCTGTCCTGCGACCATTCCCTTCAGGCCATCCATATCGTTTAGCGCATGTTTTGTATAACAGGGGAACTAACGTGAGGTGCTGGGGCACATCGCCGACTGCACAAGAATGCTGGCTTATTGGATACGCAGTTGACTACCGGAGCGAATCCATCGGAACCAATCTGGATTTGTACACAACGGACCATCCATGACACCATTGACCTGTACCATGTGGCGAAGACAACGGCCGAGGTCAACCCAAAGTTGGAAAACGCAATGACCGATGTTGGACTTCAGGAAGGCGTATGACACGCTAAATTGATGTTTTCTATTCGAGGTGCTACGCAAAATGGGCTATTCTGATAGCTTTGTGGCTGCAGTCAAGGCGCTCCAGGCACAACCATGATATTTTCTTCAGTCATCTCGCTTGGAGTGGGGTCAAAAAGCATGTGTATTTGCCTCGGAAGTCTCGAGGGCGTGGTGTGGCGGCCCCCCGAAAGAATGTGCAACCCATGCAATCGGGATATCGTTGCTTATACAATGCGGCCGGGCAGTCCCTTGGTAGCTGCTGCTGCTACTTGCACGGGATATTCTTCGTAACACCTTGATATCCACCGCCCCAAAAGTCTAATCGATAGACTGTCGACGTGGCCGTTCATCAACACCGATGCCCCGCCAATTCGTAGTGAATGAGTGGCAGAATTCCGCGGGAAGACTTTCACTGCAACCGCGGCCTTCTTGAGCACTTTTGCCATTGTAGCGGCGTCCAGGTTTACACATAGATGCTCCGCCTTTGTAGCTCCGAGTTGTTGTCTTGCCGACCTAATGTGACGAAGTGCTCTTACCGGGCAGAGCAGTTTGTCTCCGGACTCGTGCATGGTTGGCCAGGCCCCGCGACCATACTGGTCGTTCTTCGATCCTTCTGGACCGATTGTTACTGCTTTGGCTGCTGCAAACGATGTCGGATTTTCTTTCTCGTCTGAGAAGTAGACGTTCTTGTTCTTCAGGCACTATTTACTCCTCTTGTGCCCTGTCACCAGATATTCTGACCGCCGTAACAGGAAGAAATATGCAATCAGCACGCTACCCCACAAAAGGCGTTGCTGTGGTGAGGGGATCGTGATCGAACGACGCAACACCCAAAGAAAAGCGGGCGTGACGGGAAGTTTCTTCTGGACGGGGTCTGAGCGCCGTTTGATACCTTGTAAAATCATGCGCAAACGGGGTGATCGGACGGCTTCGACACCTTGATAACGCTTGTGATACCAAATGACCGAGGAAATCTTAGTTTGGATCGTGGAGTAATGATTTCCTTTGCTGACGGCGTTCCAGCCGAATTTCCACAGATACACTGCAAAATAGCCCAGCAGCTTATTGCTCCTTGTTTGACCTGCACCCGAAAGCCATCGTGACCAGCCAAGCATTCGTGCGAACCGCGACCATTGTTTCCAGGTACTTCCGTACTTGGATTTGGTAGCACCAGTCAGGGCTTGGTTGCACAGCATGCTTCCCAAATGGCGGAGAGATTGTCGAAAGGCGGGCGGACGATGACCTGCAACCCGGAAGCGTGAGAGGTTAGTCCAGTTAGATCATATCAAATCTGTTGGGGTCCATGCCCTTGAACCTGCATCGGCCATTGTGTTATCTCGGCCAGCAATGTGTTCGGCTGTGAACAGGCATCGGTATTGAAGCTCCGCAAGGGAAAGAAGGCAGTTTAGCATCTGGGCCCGAGGATTACGGCTTAGTCGATTATTTGACCAGGACACTGCCGAAATGTTGTCTATATGAAATCGGACGTGAGTTGGAACCCTGGACGCACGCTGTTGCCACAACGGGCCCCAATGGAGAGCTGTCAATACTGCGCTGGTCTGCTCGCGCACATTAAGAGAAAATTCGTACGTCTCCGATCGAATGACACCCAGTTCCTCACGATTGAACCGAGAACAAATGTATTCCTTCCGCTCGGGATAGATGACACACAGTCCTGTGTTGGAAGCGTCCATGTACACATGAACGGAGGGCAGAATGACGCTTGCGAACTGTTCAACAGGAATGCTGTTAAACCGAACCTTGAATGCAAGGACTGCACGAAACTATCGTAAGTCGTCGACCACTTCAGGCCTGAGCTGTCGCTGTCCGAACGAATACATCCGGACTGCAAAATCGTGGACCCTCTGATAAAAGGATATAGCTGATGGAAAACACACGGCCACGTGCCGCAAAACACCGAGAACCTTATTGAGATCCGTCTTGGACGCCCGTCCCGCCTTGAGGAGATGCTCAGCAATCTGGAAAGCCCGCGACATCTTGTCGTCCGGTATCGAAACTGAGCACTTGGGCATGTCAAAAGTTAATCCGAGTGCCTTACCCCGTGTATCACAGTGTGTAATTTTTTTCTCGTTGACGGCGGAAAGTCCGAGAACCGCAATCATTGCCCGACGTAGAGCAATGATAGCTTCTTGACACCGTGATCCAGTATTCACCTCGACACACGTGTGGTCATCACACCACACGTTGACGACGAAGTGACTGGAATCGAGAGGTGACGAACCGATCGGCTGCGAGCACTCGTATTGATGGTAATAATTTTGCCTGCCACCGAATAATGTGCGGGCGAACTGCACGAGGTCGATGACCACGTGGTCATCGAAAAGGAAAGCGAACATGTGCACATCGTTTTCGTTCGTCAGCACGTACCGGAGACGTCTCCGAACATCAATAATACCTCGTCGTGAGGATGCAACTCCTGCAACGCGTGTATACGGGATGCAATATTTCGCGGAGGATTATATGTAATCTCCGGAAAGTTGTTAGTGTCGGTGAAGTCATTCACGGATGATCCCGTAGGAAATGAGTAATTGTTGATCACTCGGACGTCGTTGTCGCCCTTCTCCACCACCCCAACAGGGCTGATAATTATTTCCAACCAAATATCGAGTGCGTCCTTCTCGAGCACGAGGTACCGTTCCGCAAGTTGTCCTTTGCGAACGTGCTGACGCACCTTTGGGAGGTAAATTGACGGGATTTTGTGGTTGGACGGCCGATCATGTTGTTTGTGTGGCTTGAAAGGTGTCCAATCTGGTTTCACACCCTGACGAACGATCTCGTTCCACGCGGTGTACGTGTCACGTAAATCGGTATCAACCAGAACTGGTAACTCGTGTAGTGCTTTATTTGGTCGGGTGTCAGCAGCGGTTTGGCCACGGACAAGTCGGTCGAAGGCAGGTAGTGGAAGCTTGGACAGACGAGCAAGGGCAGATAAGTTCTTGACTTGATCAGTATCAATGACCGTGGTATCACGACTAATGTCGGTAACAGCGATACCATACTGAGACGCAAACTCGGACAAATTGTGACGAATAGCGTCGACCTCGCCCTCGTATAGCCGTTGATAGGCGCGAGATGTCTATTCCAGTGACGTTTGTAAGCGACTACCCAAATCAAAGTCGTTGGAACCTTGACATTTTTGGGCCGTGCGTCACAGGTTTTGGTGCTCCTGTATCAGACCATTGTACTTCTCATTGATATAGTTCTTGACCATGTCTGGAAGCTGGATCGGGTGAAAATGCGCTCGTTTATTATCGAAGCACCCGCCTTGACCGTTTCCAGTGCATTCCATGTTGGATAAGAACTTCATGCAGAGCCGTTTGTCACCTTGGCGAGGGAGGACTGAGAGTACTGGAATTGGGACGCTACTCAGTGTGCACCGAGCCCGATCTTGACGCCGTACTGAGTCGGAACCGTATTCCGTGAGGCGTGTAGAGGAAATGGCCGGACGCAGGTTGGAACACACGTCAAGTAACTCAAGCAGATCCTCGTCATTGCGGGAGAATTCAGTACAAATCGTCTCAGCTGCACCAAGGTTATTCTCCACAAGTAGCCCTCTATACTTACAGTACTTGCTGGTGACTCAAAACGCCACGAGCTTCCGTCCAAAGGCATCGTTGTCGGAGACCCCCTTATACCGCCTAATGAATTGGGTGGCATGTTCGATTAACGTGATCACCTTTTGGTTGTAGAAGTCGTCGGCAAACGCATGCAAGGCGAGGAGTGCCTCGAGAACATCAGATTTGGAAACCGGTAAATTGGCTGGGCTCAACTTGTTCTTCTCGGAAAAAATCTGCAGAAGACGACGCGGTCTCCAGTGCATCCAGACGATCCAACACGTCGGCCGGCCGACAGTGCATAACTGAAAGACCTCGGACCCCGAAACCAAAATCATAAAGACCTCGGAGCACAGGTGGGGACGCAAGAAACTGGGCATGGACTGAATGCTGCAGAGACTCCGCTAAAGAGTGAGCGTGCTTACCTTGGTGTCGCGCACTGACGACCGTGCGATGAACGCGACGCTGAATAGCTGACGGTCGGAATGAGCCTCGTCCGCGCACTTTGTCTTGGTCACTCACGTAGCCATTGATAGATTCGCCGTCGCAGAGGTCGATCCGTTGCCCAAAGTGCCGTGGACGCTTACCGAGGGTGCGATGCTGCTGTTGTAACGCCAAAACGTCCTCATCAGCATGATCACTGTCGATACTGGGAACCTCAACATCGATGTCAGGATCGGCGTCGGTGTTGAGCGGTGGGTCTGCCGAGGCGGTTTCCGCTTGCGGATCGCGATACAAATTCAGAGAATTCCTCTTTCTCGACCCCATATCCACATCCAGAACATGCTGACGCCGAACACGAACAACCTGCAGATCATGCGGTCGAACTAAACGCACCAGAACTTCCGGCTCGAACGGAACGGGTAACAGGGCGCGGACCTCGGAGGGAATTACACTACGACGCTTGCGGTACACGCTACAAGTTATGTCTTGTTGCTGGAGTAATTCGTTTGAGTTGAGCAACATATCTGAAATAGATGCTCTGGCTTGCAGGACATAATTGACGGGGTCCACCTTGATTATTGATGTGGGTGGATCGCTTAGTTAGACACGCACGATGACCTCCCCACTCAACACTCTAAGTTGCGGGCTGCCACTAGCATGAACATAACGCGTAACGATCCCGTAGACCCAAGTACCGGCATGTGGCCCATTCTGGTGTACGAACGCCAGAAGACGACCGACATAGGAGTCTGGTAGCAGGGTAACCTCCGACGCCTCCACCACGCGTAGCCCTATCGTGGCAGTTGCAGCTGCCAGTTCTAGGCCATCCCCATCGTCGTCCACCCCAACGGTTGTTGTATGCGCGGTATCTCCTTCAACACGCTGAACGCGAACGAAAGAAAACTCAGACAACGCCGGAACGTGTATCGGTCCCACCAATGCAAGATCACCGATGCTGACTTGAGCAGAAGACATGATAATGTCTGGGTAGGAAAGGTTGAAGCTTGAGAGGAAGATGAAAACTCGAGATGTTCTGTCCGCGATGCAAAACTCCGAATGTCCCCACATGGGCCATACCGGTTTGCTAACGTTGTCGCGCCTACATGCCTAGCTAAAATTAACTTCAGAGCTTCCTTCCTTGTCGGAAAACGGATCTTCCTCAGGGCCTGATCCAGATTCTGGCTAATGGCTACATGTCTTGAAGAGTGGAGGTCGTTAGTGGAATCAGGCAGGGCTGTCCTTTGGCGTCTCAGTTCTTCATTTTGATGCTCGATACACTATATCGGTGTTTAGACAGGTGTCATTCCATCCGTGGGGTGCAGCTTCAACGAAGCGCCGGGGAGGTGACGCTCAAGGAGGCGGGCTACGCGGATGACACCGCCGTTTACTTCCGACACCAGTCTTAGGTTGAGGTGCTGATGGAAATTGCGGAGGATTTCGGCATCGTGTCAGACATTGAGCTGAATGCGTCGAACACCTTAGTGGTGCCGCTCAACCACAGATTATCGGGTGGAGACGAACACATCAACCAGTAACTTTCAGAGAGTCTCACAGCGATGGAACACGAAGCCGCGGATGATACCTAGGCATCCAAGTGAAAGAAGGGGCAACAGCGGAGGATCATAGGTCATTGCAGATAAGCGACTGCGCTCTAGATTAAAGTTTGTTATGTGCAAGGCCCTCACTGTGGAACATAGGGCCGTGGTAGCGGCGGTGATCCTTATTCCTAAGCTCCTCTACCTTAGGAGGCATGCTTGGTCGCGGTTTGTCACAGATAAGTGGATGAAAAAGCATAGAGACAACTACGTCTCGTATAGAGGGTTTGAAAATGAGGTGGCTTGCACAAGAGAATGGATGTATGCGGATGTAGCGTTATTACCAACCTCAGAGGGAGGACGTGCACTCCATAACCAACGGACTTAATTCATGGCAATGGAGAGGTAGTATCAAAATGGGCGATTCATGGGGAAAACATAGCTCACACCATTGGCGATAGACGCTTTGCACACGGGGAACGGGTCCATGCTACGGCTGTCTACATCACACCAAGTGCAACCACAGACACCTCGAATCTGTACGGAGCATCTCTATGGATTACTGGAACGGCAACAGTGGAGCGGACAAGTTCGACTGTCTCACTTCGGCGCCGCAAAAGAACTGGTAGCCAAAGTGGCGGGGGCTCTGAGGACTTCGGGTGGATTGACTATGAGCTGGGACGGCAGATGTCTGCGACTACGCGTGAGCTGTTTACGATGCACAGATGTGCAGACCTTGCTGCGAGAAGATCGGACATACATCGGGGACAACGTCTCGAATGGCTCCCGTATGGCCAGGTGGGTGCACTCAAACTAAATAACGAGGAAGGTGAATGGTCGATCAGCTGTTACATTATCAATATTACGCAAATGAGAGAATTCTCTACGTGACATTGTCCACTGAGCATATGTTGACGAATGATAGTTAATATTTACTGCGCTGGGTCGTATGAATCAGCTTACTAGAAGACACCTGAAAGTCCTAGCAGAGTTATTGGCTGTGAATTATCCACTTTACTTCTCGGATCAGCTGATAGTTCGACCCATCTCGACAGGATCAAACAGGAGGAAGCCCATCCAGATGATGCCAGCCAATCCACCTTTGCACACGCATAGATTCCGTATGCTTGATGAGCATTTGAGGAACACCGATAGGGAGTATGTGGAGGCCAGTAATACACAGGAAGTCGTGATAGTTATCCCCCGAGTGCTACGCAAGGGTGTGAATCTCCGGTATGTCCATCCGCACTTGTGTCTGAGCATATTGGTATGTTTGTGGGTTGGAAAGAGGGGATGGGAAGAACCTCGACAGCGATATAAAGAGTATGATGTACGTGCATTACGGAAACGGGGGTTGCACGATTTGGCTCGAAGACAACAAAATGGAGACAGCATGACACGAAAAGTGCGGCTGGACAGGCACAATTGAAATGGAAGGAGCTCAGTAGAATTGCAGGATCCAATCCCTGGGGGGAGCAGTTACCATATCGCCCTAAGAATCGAGATTTGTTGCTCTACAATCCGGTACCGTGATACAGTAGTTTCCCGCACCGGGGATGTCTACACATGACGAGTGTTGACTTCTAGCACGTGTTCTGGCGCTGCACTGCTGCTGCGCAATTGAGGACTGTATTCTTAGCACGTTTGGAAGCGCTGGGACTGCCAACTAGTTCGCCTCGAGAGGCGAGTTTTGCGCTGAAACTTGCTGGTGTTACCCACGTATGTGGCAATTCGTTGAAGGACGATTGTACTACTAAGAACAGCAGAGCAAACTACAATGGCGGAGGCATTGTCCACACCCATTGGGCGTTGTTAGAGTTCAGAGGGGGTCTTACTGTTGGAAGCGACTTGGAGGTGGAGAATGTCGTATTTTGATGTTCTGAACAACACGACGACGGACCGTCGTCGGGAAATGCTGATGGTGAGGCTCCGACAAGGTTACGAGGCAGTTGGATACGGTTCTGGAAGTGTTTCTACTACCAGGAAGCTTGCTCAAGGTTTTACGGCTATACCGCAAGAACTCACAACAGGCTGAATAGTAGCCCCATGCTGTTCACGGACAAACGATATCCGGTACTCATTTTTTAAGGGTGATGTTACTGGATTGGGTGCACGCGGACGGGTTGGAGCTGCCATTGTGTGCAACGGCAAGTCTTCTACTCAAGTTCAGATCTGCTGGATTAACATGACACGGGAAACCAAGACGGTCGGTTGACCACAGTTTACTGTATGGAGCAACTTGGGTTGTTACACGGGCTCACTAGTTGTCATCAGTTTAGGTGGACGCCACTACATGTGATCAGAACGTCAGAACGTCGTATTGCGCCAACAGCGCACGCCGAGGGCTCCAAAGAAGACCCAGATAGCTTCGATATATTGGCAAGCAAGACGGCATGCAGAAGAGCTATCCGTCGCAGGGTGGAACGAAGTAAATAAAGCCAATCACCGAATTGCGACCAAAGTGATCTCAATAACGGCAGCAACGAACAGAAGAAGACATGGCCCGGAGCTCCCAGAAAAATATGTGACCATAACGAAGTGGCTTGGAAACGATATACGCCACTGACATAGCTACCATAAGCTCTAGGGATCATTTGCCGGCTCATAGCTGGGAACATTACACACCGGCAGGTGACAGTAGTCACGTCGGTCGTATCAGGCCCTTAATCGTCACAACATAACCTGACATCAATGCATCAACTTCAACATATCACCGACGGCACCGGCACCGGTGTGAACGACGGCATTGTCAGCGATAAAGCCATGTTACGTGGCTGATCGACATCGTGTGCGTGGCTCATGTATTGTATTACGGAGAGGGTTACGTGATTGAAAGGTGACTTGACTCGTGGAGTAGGCGGTACAAGAACTGAAAACTATATACGTTAGTTGAATCTGTGTATACGTCTTGATTTGCATGTGCTGACGACACAGCCATATTATTTGGCTAGCCGGCAGCCCTTCCTACACCTACATCGCAAGCCGGGCTCTTATTCATCACTCAGAGTCATTTGTCAAGCCACATAGACTTGGCTTGATCCTAAGTTCTGTTATTCATAAGTTCAACTGCATTTGCTGATATTGGTACTTACTCCGTTTTCCGTATCACCACGCATCTTTTATCCCGTGAAGTTTGATGTCGAGTGTTTGTTGAGCTCTTCTGACCCATCCTTTTGGATTCGATTAACCCGTTTGTTGCTGATCCAATTCCTATTATAAATTAGTTTACGTTAATAAAAACATATTTGTAAAACGATGCTTCTACAGACATTTACGGTAACCGACATTTAAAAATTGAGAGAAGATAAGTTGGTATTATAATTGTGACATTATTCATCGCTTTGTTAACACTTCAATTTAAACGTTGAATTGTAAAACGTTTTAGTCAGTTTTCCAGCTACTTCGCGATTGGACTAAAATCTTTTTGAGAATTGTTGTTTTTGCAAAACCATGAATTATGCTACGTTTGACAACAAAAGGGAAAATCGTCGGCTGATTGTCGATTTGCATGACAAACTGAGTAGGAGGTGATGATCGGTTAAACACCTCCTCCACGGTAATTTGTTCCCATTCAGCTTGCAGCAGTCCCTCATTCGGTGCAGTGAACTCCCCAGCTGGGCTAGGTTGCGCGACAATGTTCTATGTGACGGAGCCCCAATAAATAGGACAGCCAAACTGATAAAGCATAAAGCCACTGACGGGCTTTTGGTCCGCCCGATCGTTACCCCAGGCTGTATGTGGCACCAGTCGAATATCGACACCATGAGGTGCGAAAGAATCTTCATATTGTAGTTCCTGCCAAATACATTATTAGATATTAGCGGCGACCAAGCCTCCCTTCGTAGGTGTGCACTATTTCGTGCAAACTGATAAGCTGTAAAACCAACGTCAGGGCAGAACTCGTGCCAGGAATTGGGCGCTGTATCTACGACCTAGCCAGGCCTGAGTTCGTCCATGTGTGTATCCGGACGTGTGGTGGGTGGTGCCATAATATCTACTTTGACCACGCTGGGGACATTTCAAATCGATGAAGGAGTTCGTCGATATATGAGCTCTAAGTGATGAATATATATAGCCATTAACGTGACGGATTCGCATAAAAATCGGTTCTGGATGAACTAAGTCCTTGCCCCGGAACCTAATAACCGACAGCATAACGAAATTTTCCGCGTTGCTAATAACACCCCTGCTTCTCGCCAAGTCCCACGATCGTTATCACTTGGACAAACTCCTGCGGTAACCGGAGGAGCAAGGTCCTGCCCTATCGATGGGTACACAAGGTGAGGAAGTCCGGCTGATCACGGATCATAAAAGCCCCCCCTCTTTTTGTACTTAATCTCATGTGTAGATGAATCGGTTTGGCAGTGGAAGCGCTTTATGAAGCGGGGACAATTTGTACATCGAGAACATTTTGTGCAGCAAACGTTCATGTTGCCGATTACTGTATTTCGACGGTTGAATCCCCCACCGAATCACTTCTCTCGATCCCAAATGACCCTCCATCAGGTCACAGGATTTGATCAATTCAACTGTTTCCCTTAATTGCCACGCACGAAGCTTGTGCCGGACATGTCGACATCGCAATGCTCATTCTGGAATCCTTCGTCACTTCAGCTTCGCAACGGATCGAGTTAAGGTATGTCACCGGTACGTATGGCCCCTCGTAGTGGTTGTCATGGTGTTGAGAATAGGGCCTTGTGTCTGATTACTTCCCCTTCTCGTTGCGATTCAACGCAAATACCCAAAGACAGCCGAATGGACGCTGGTGTGTTGGGCTTGACACCAAATTCCAGGTCTTGTTTGCAACGAGTGGATCCAGCTCACTCTCAGTTGTCTTTTTCCATTCTTTGGAGTTCACTTTAGACGTAGCCTCTTCGTATGGCTCGGGGACGTCCGGGGTTGCAGCCATGGCTTGTCCGTCGGTGATGGCTAGCTGGTTCTAGGTAGGCTTGAATCGTTCTTGGATCATCTTCTGCCTCTGGGTCCCAATTGCGGTGCCACCACTTGTTTTTTCCTTGCTGCAACTTCTTCATGTTCAGTAGCCTCGTCAGTTGGTCGGTACGTGAACGAGTAATCATGGGATGGGTAACTCGGTATGACACCATCTCCACGTCTTCAGCTTCGTCACGCTGTAGTGGGATCATGTCACCACTACCAATGGTACAAGCTGTCTTGATGAAAGATGGTGGCCATTCAGAGTTGGCTCAACCAAAGCCTTGTCACCACCTCCGTCTTGACGTGTCACCAAGTGACCCGTTGTAGTAGCCTCCATGAACATGACAGTGCGCACGGTTTGCACCATTCCCGTTGACACATCCATGACACGATATCAATCCACCCCATCCCATGAAGAGGGACTAGAACGCTTTCGCTTTGTGTCGTTTCCGTCGCTTTTTGTCTCGTCAGCAATGTGCACATACCCAAGTGCACCGAACACATTCAAGGTTTTGTGCTGGGGTTCGAGATTTCGTATGGCGTCGTGAGAGTCATCGAGTTAGGGATACGGTATATGGTCCTCGCAGCAGTGTTAACAGCTTCAACTCGCCACTTCCTAGCAACATCCGCATGGTAAAGTATATCGGTTCATGCGTTCAGCAAGATCATTCTGCTGAGGTGTGTACGATACAGGTTTATCATTCTTGATGTCACTGTGGACGCGGTAGCTTTTGAAGTGTGGACCAATGTACTCTCCACCATTGTATTAACGCTGACACCCGATGGCTTGCCCGTTGCATTCTCAATTGCTGGTTTTTAGAACTTAAATTTAGATAAAACTCTGACTTCGCTTTCATGAAATGGACAGTCACGTGACGTGCGTAAGCATCGATAATTTTGACGACAAATTTGCAACCACCAGGCGTCGTTGTGTGGATCGAACCCATTACGTCCGTGTGCACGAGTCAAGCACACATGTCCTCGTGATAAGCTTATTCGAGTGTCTTGTGAATCCGTCGGCTCATCTTGCCCATGCGGCAGCCTGCACAGACGTCGTCACTGGTGATGCTACACGAGATACGAGGCAATCCATCTGCCGTGGCCAGTACCTGTTCGTAATGCTTGAACGGGATGTGGCCTAGGCGTGGGTGTACCACTGCCAACTGCTCCTTACGATGTGTTATCGCGATATGTCACACCTCGGCCCCCCTGTTTACAGCTTGTAATTGTTTCCACAGCGGTTTGCCTCCATGTCGGTAGCATTGGGTACACCGGTCCTTGCTGAACTGAGTGAGGACGTCCTTCTCACCAGCATCGACATCGAGATGAGGCACCTTTCAACTTCAGGTATATACCGTACATCTGGCGGCTCGACGGACGTCCCGTCCATCAGCTTGAGAGCTACGGTTTCCCATGCAACAGCATCTATCTTCGTGCCATTCGTAATCGAGATGCGACCGATCGGTGTCTTGCGATCCTTCATGGACACGAACTTGTCCCGGACGCTGGTCATTGCATCTGAGTCGACGAGCTATTTGGTCTAGCTCATTGCCCTCGTTGCCGGGAACGGGAATCCGGACCGTTGCTCCTGGGAATTTTGACATAGTGCCTGACCTACATTCTTCTTGGCGCACTCCAATCCTTAAATTGTTGCTTCTTACCGTACAACCACATGTCATCAAAGCCACACTCGAGTTGTTCTTCTTGCAGTAAACGTGTTGTGCAGAGCCGATGACGGTTAATCCTAGGCTTCAACACCAGACTGTGCCTCGATACCGTAGGCGATGATGACGTTCTGAATATTCTCCAGAACGTTTTGCACTTGTTCAGTAGACTACCAAGCAGCAACACGAGCTGTCTCGTCTCGTCTAACACCTCACCGATTTTCTCCAACTGCAACACAAGCTCATTGAACTTGTTGCCATGGGCGGCAAATCCGGTGTCAGATTTTACCTTGAAGCTGAAGTGACGAGCAAGCGGTTCCTGAACGTGTTCCAGTTGAACTGTTCTTCCGGCTAACGCTTTGTGTTTGGTGACGAGGTTGCACCACGAATGTACGCATGGTATATGAGACTAATAAAGGGCTTCCAGATCGTTGGTCTTTATTGCTGCCGTGGACCGATCATTGTGTGAGTCATACTCGCGCTTCATGATATGAGCCAGTAGTCTCTTGCGAGAGAGCGTCGTCTGCATGCTGAATTCCTCATGTAAGTAGGTGTATTCCCCAAGTCTAACCGAGCCAACGTAGTTTGGGCTCATAACCAGTGTGTGTAGTTTGCAAACGAGACTTTGAGTCGATTTCAGTAAAATGGAGTTCATTTGGAGGTGAATTGATTAGATGTGTTTACCTTGTTGCACTACTGCACCTAGTGTTTGTGCCAAAATACCGCCAACTAACGCCTCCTATATGCTTTGTTCGGTTGTACTTACTGTCATGTGTAGATGAATTTATTTGTGTAGGAGTAACATTTTGTGTAGCAAAAATTCATGTTGCCGATCTCTGGATACGACTGTTGATGTTCTCATCCAATCACATCTCACCATCCCAAATGATCTCCCATCAACTCACAGTATTTGATCAACTTCAACTGTTGCCTTTAGTGACCACAGTCAAGCACGTGCCGGACGTGTGCCGGCATGAAGGATGGTAGCGAAGTTGGCAGCAAACTCCAACCACAGCTATAATCAGAGAAATACGATGCGCCCAAGCACAGAGGTGCTTATGGGGGAAGATTACTTCTCATCGACATTCGGGGTCCCTATCAGAAGTCGAATAATGTAAGAAAAATGACCGAAAAATCCTTCACAATACTGACAAGATGGATGACGTGTTCAAGACGTGAACAGAAAAGAGCTACACTCTGAACGACATCAGCAGCTTTGTGAAGGCCGCGGACAAGAACGGCAAGTACGATAGTATCTACAACCGGTACGCGCTATACCTGGGTTATCTGGGTTATTAGCGAAATCACATCACTCGAGGTGATAGCGGATGATGTCGGTATTCTGAGTGTTTGTTTATGAAGATAAACTTCAGAATCACATAAAAGTTTACCGCTACATGCCTTCACTGGGTTTAGCATTAAAATTTGTTTATGATTACTATGGGACTCTTTGTGCGCTCGTTGTACAACAGTACCGAAAAAAATCAAAATGGTTGTTAAGTAAATTCTACTACTATTCAGGTATTAAGAAAGGAGCTCCTTGTATTGGATAGTCGGTAAATTCGTCATCTATATATCGTAGATTCCTCGTTACTTGGGAGATTAATTAGAAGTATAATAACTTATATGTTCGGATACACTTTTACCCACTCGCGCCGAAACAATTCAATGAAACCATCATGTTCTTTTCCTATGAATATACTGTTCAACTTGCACTATTGACCTTATCGGTAGTACGTTGGATGCTCATCATTTGCGACCCGCTCGCAATCACGCCTTCCACCCCGTTCACGGTCGTCCACTTCCCGCAGAGCCTGGGCCACTCGTTCGCAATCAACGATCTTCGACCGACCCCTGTTGGGCGCCGATTGGTTTATGTTCGTCCCGACGTTTGCTTGGCTACTGCCAGAATCTTCATTTGGCGCCCGCCAGCTTTACGTGCTTCCCAGTTCGTTCTCTACAAACTTTTGGTGTCCAACCTTTCATCTGGCAAACATCGCTCTCGTTGTGCAGGTTCGGTACGTCGTTCAACAAAGTCATCACCAATTCCCAATCTAACCACGGCGCATAACGCGTGCTTGTAACCGTATCACAACAGCAGCTCGTCGCTGCACTTTCCAGCTCATCGTCGTCACAGAACCCCGGTGCGGTGGTTGCCTTCACTGCGCACACCACGTTGCGTTCCACGGTTGTCAGCTTCAGGACACCCACCGGATTCATCGACTCGACCATCTTCACCGTTTCGCTGTCTAAGGCGTTTCCCCCGGTGCCGTGCCTTCCTCACCCTTGCCTTTCACATTGCAATCGCCGTGTGCCTGGCCATTGCTGCCGCTCTCACTCGAGGTCCCCACATTCTTGGCGCCTGTGTACTTCACGGCTGTTATTGCCGGACGCACAGTTGCCACAAACCGGGACGCTCGACCTTCATCTCGTGCCGCGGAATCTTCATTCATCCGCCGCACTATCAACTCAACTATACTCATCCCGTGTCCATCTTGGTTGTTACTGGTGACTCTGTCGTCACCAACGCATCGCGCACTGCTGCCACCGCAGACTGCACCTCAACTTCTTCGTCCAACACCATCGCCACTCTTGCCACTCGCTGGGGTCTTAGCTTGGGACTAGGACACAGTATCCCCTCTACACCGCCCTCGGCTAGTTTCCTTTGACTCATCAGTTGTCTCCTTCTTGGCTTAAAGGAACACGTCATTACGCGACCGCGCTTCAGTGTTGGGGCAGTCACGGGCGAAATTTTCCCACTCTCGGCACACGTAGCACTGCCGGCCCCTTGGACGCGCATGACCCCAATGCACCTCTTTGCCACCCTTAAAGCAACGAGCCACACCGCTCGGTGGACCACGGTTCTTTTCCGATCGAGTGCCTGCTGTCGTCGTCGGCTGATAACTCGGCACTTCCTTCGCCGTCACCGCCCGTGCCGTAGCTTTCAGTTTCCTTCGAGGATGTGGTCCGGCTACAGTGTCATCGTCGGACTCCTCTCTCTCTCAGTGTGACTTCTGCCTCGCCTCGAATTTCTTCGATTCGTGGTACGTACTCGATTCAACAGACGTCTTTCGGAACCCTTTCTTCTTCGACTCACTCCAATACTTGCCATTCCAAACACGTCCGACTGGTAGCTCCCATGTGCCGGTGTAGTTGTTCCATACCCCCTGTGGGTTGGTAAACAGCGCCACTGAGCCAGTATCTGATTCCACCGCAACCGCATTCGCCACCGTCGATCTTGCTTCTGTGGGTAGTGCAATGGCACCGATCCCTGGGATTACCGCCGTATGGTCCATCGCCCGGCCATAGGGATAAGGTAAGAAGTTGGAGCGGTAGACCATTGTTGCCCAATATTTACCATCCCTGAGCCACGTTTTCATATGGGTCGTCAATTCTTGTGGCCTTCGCCACTGCTCTATCTAACGTCTTCGGCTTGGTTCGCTGCATCACTAGCTGACGCGTCATCTTGTCCAAGCATCTGTAGAATTGTGCAAGGGAACCCCTTTCGTTCACATGGTTGCGTCCAGCTGCAGCCCTCAATCCTGCCGCAAAATCCGCATAGCTTTCGCCAGGCATCATCACCCGGCAGTTGACTATCCACTCGGCGGCTGACTCGTCCAATCGCTCCTCTTAACGCCGCAACAATGGCCTCTTGAGATGGGTTCACGTCGGTTTCCTCGTGGATAGTCGGCGATTGAGATTCACCAACCACCAGCTTGTTCCCTACGATGAAATACAAGGAGCGGTCTGACCATCTCCCTCTCCCTGACTCCCTAGCTGCCTTCAATGCCAATCCGATGCGATCTATCCACGTCAACACAGACACAATAGGCGACGGTACATACGTCGACAGTTCGAGATCCTTCACACTGGGCCGCCATTGTCTCGTACTTTCGCGATGTTGGGGCCCTCCGCGTCGTCCACTACGATCACTAAATCCCGTCACCGCTACTTCCAACGCTGTTGTCTTCGGCATCGTCGTTGCTCTCACTACTGTCCTCACTTTCGGACGACGCGCTCGAGCTATCGTCACTGCCCCCTGAGGGTGCAGCCTATCATCGACTATTGCGGACCTGACGTGATCGCTGGACATGGCGATCACTGACTGCTATCGTCGGTGTTGCCGGCATACCTGCGACCATCGTCGTCAACCGCCGCAAAGCGGTAGCCATTGCTGCGAATTGTTCCTTCCCGGCGTTGACGAGCCCCTGTGAGGCTCCCTCATCGGTTCTTGTTTCTCGATCGTCACTGTCTGCATTGAAGCATCTGTCTCACCTTTCTCGTCGTCGCCTGACGAATCAGATGCTGCTGACTTCCGCTGATACGGCGCAACTTGCCCGGGATTCGTCTCGTTGGTGTCGGAGTCATCACTGCCGACCGCGTTCTAGAGGCTTGCGTCCGCGTAGTAGTCATTACCGCACTTGTAACGTTTTGTACTAAACGTCGGATATCTTTGAAAACGCCCCCGTATGGCCACCATATAACGTATTCTTTGGCACTGCACGCAGGTGGATCGCTAGCTGGGTGCTGTCCAGCGTAGTCGCCAAGGTCGTAGTTGTCGTACTTCACGTACTAATCCCAAAAACATACCTGTTGGCTCGGTTCGCCGCGCCAACCACAAATACTTTCGTGTCCAACTTCTATTCAAACACTTCACTCCCTCTCTCTCGCTCACGACGTCTGACCTGCTTCGTCCGTCTTTGTTGCCCACAGCGCCTACGTACACGTCCCCCAACCAGCACTACTGCTCAGTATCTGTACGCCACCTGTATCACACGTCGACGACCGTTTCGTCACGAATGCGTCCCCACGGGGTCCTTTCTCGCCTCGAGCCCTCCACCCGCTTCAACTTCCCTCGGTGTCCCTCGATCGCCACGCTCGCGTTGTCCACGCCCACGTCACGTCCTCAGTGTCGAGTTCTTCAGGCAGTCCCTCGCGGCACTGCTGGTTCGCCGCCGCTGTTTCTGCGCTTCACTCCACGCAATCACTGCTCGTCGTCTACTCCCTTACGTTAGTGAGTGATCAAAAGAATGTTATATTCCTTATATGCAGGTTGCTATCGACATGAGAGAATTCTCTAACACTTGAGCGGTGTCCTGCACATTCCCCATCAACTTCAAGAACGGGGTCACCAAATCAAAACTGGAGTGCATACACATGATTCGACGCTTTACAGAATCTCATTCGAAGCGAATGGTTGTCGATAGCACAAGCTGGTGTCCAATGAGTTACTACACAAGTCGACATGTATGGAGTCCTTTGCTACGACCAACAAAACACGGGAATTCGCGACGCAACATTTCATCCGTAATCGCTGTATATGTTCTGATTTTTGCCAGTATCACGTTCTCCTCGGCATAACCCAGGTGAAGAAGACGCACAGCAAATATTCTGATGAACCTTTGACACGGTTAGCCACTCTGGAATGAAGGAATTCACGCCGAACCTGTTGTTAACACTAATACCTGGTTCCACGACCTTGTGCAGAAAGTTCAACGGTTACCTGTGGATGTGGTCAGATAAAGAATATTCATGTTCTTACTGGCCACTGACAATTGCTTTCAGATCGGATTCGGGCTTGGCCGTCTAGTGATGTATGCACACTATCCGTTTGGAATATGTAATGTTAGACGCAGATGTGGGTCCACCGGAGCCCAATCTAGAGCGAACTATATATATTTTGACTGGGGTTACTAGTACTTCTGTGCCCGTCCTCGATGCATATATCCATGGCTGTAAAGGAAGCACGGAGTTTCGGATTGCCTTCATGGGCTACTCAAGTGTGCAGCCACACACTTGTCGGGACTCAACGTTTACAAGTTGTGTGGGTGGCCGTCACGGCGGAAAAAAAGTAATGCCGGACTGTTTGGCCGTCAGTGATATCGTCAACTTTGGCAGGAGTTGAGCTGTCTATTTTACTAGACCGACAGTAACGTTTTGGTTGGCCTGTCCGAGGAACCGGTTGTCACTTGTATCTATAGTACAAGGGCTCTTCACTACAGTGACTATGTTCACGGGTCAGTGGAAATACCGCCATTGTCGCTAGCACTAAATAGGGGCGTTTCTTTCTTCCAGTTGCATTCCGTTTGTGCAAACCATCAAGAAATAACCCCATGAGACAGCTCGGGTGAGCGCATCCCACGCTCTTGAACGTGCATCGCTACAACAACATTTTATTTATGGTACATTCCGATGTCTGCCCCGCAACTATGAGTAGTACGTGGTCTTCATGATCCATGACCGAGCGTCTGATATGTTTGATCCAGCGTTTTACATCCTGAGCATTTTCACGCGCTTGAAACGCATACTGAGATATGATGTACTCCATGGTGCAAAGCACAAATCAGCGTCTGAGCCTAGTTGATATGAAAGGTGACTTCGAATTCGCTCTAATTGAAGCCGGACACACGCAGTTTTGTAATGCAATTTGTTTTAGTGGATCTGTCCCACCTGAAACAAGTCTGGAGGCGATCCGTGAAGCGTTATGTTATACCAGAAGCGGAATGTATTTTGAAGGCGATTGGAGGAGTTCTAGACATGTTGACGGTGCCAACCCTGATAATGGCAAGACGTGTGGGGTTAAGTGGGGTAAGCAGGAGGTCAAACGCCGTTGTGCCGAGCAGAATGTCGCGTACTCAACATCTAAGTGGCAAGAGTTCTGGGAGTATTTTGAACGAATGTGGATTGATAGATACGATGTAGACCTGTGGAACGTGCACGGCATGGAGAACGAGCTCATCGCTCGAACAAATAACCCCCTGGATCGATTTAACCACGTTTTTCATACTCGTGTCCCCGCCCATCGATGACTATGATCGTAACTACGATCAATCAAATATCATCGGAATATGTGCTGTAGTTGGCTGATATACCTCGAGGACATGAACAGTGTATACCACGCGAGGTTATTGAACACCCCGTGGCTTGTAAAACTTCCTCAGGCACTCGAAGTAGTTGCTGCTGAAGTGTATGTCCAGATATAGCTGGATTTCAGATACGAACGAAAATGTTAGCTTCGGGCAAAAATACGTAAATAGGAGTCACATTTAGCTTACCCCTGCCAATGACTCTACCTAGTCTTGTTTGCGTTGATGGTGCAATGGCCAGTTGGGTCGCACCATAATAGATGTACCCTGGCATTGTTGTTGATTGTGAGCAAAGAGGTCTGTTCACAGTTCTGTATCCGATCTGACCACAAACACAATGTACCCCAGTGTCATTACCGCTTTCTTCACGATGTCGTCCACCTTATTAGCAAAGTTCCTCTCTCCATCAATGAACTCTGGTTTGGTGATTTCGTTAACGTCGTGTTGGGGTAAGGATCGTTTGACTTTCTGCGAGGTGGCTGGTAGCGTACGAATCAAGCCCTCAAGCTTGAGCTCGACATTTTTGCCACCGATATGTTCCGAAGACGGGGTGCCCGAAGCCGCTAACAAGAGTGTTAGAAGAGTCACAAGCAATAACCCACGCACGTTTGGTCGTGAAGATAACAAGGGGTGTCTTGGATTCTTCTGTGCGAATTCCAAAATGAGACCCACGTAGGATCCATGGGAGACAGTAGCTCAAGATGAATCGAATGGCGCAGCTGAGCGAGT
>NBNE01000277.1:0-27859 GCA_002215365.1 Phytophthora megakarya
AAAAGTTGACAACATGGGGGGAATTGGATGTACAGCATTGCATGTTGCGTGCTTTTATGGATACATTATTATCGCGAAACTACTTATCAATAACGGCACATCAATCGAAATTACCTCATGCAATGCTGTACATCCAATTCCCCCCATGTTGTCAACTTTTGCCTTCCTATTCAAAAGTAATTCCACCACATTAACATGGTTCTTCACAGTGGCCCAATGAAGTGGGGTCCAGCCGAAATCATTTTCGCAATCAACCGATACGCCGCATTCCAACAACAACTCAATCATTTCAGTATGACCATCCTTTGCTTGGTCCACAATAAGATTGCTAGCTTCATCCCCGTCACCAAATTGAATTCTATTAGCTGCGAAAATTTTGGCTGCGTCCAAATTCCCTGTCTGGAACGCAATTCCCACGTCTGTGACTCCATCCGTACTTTGTTTAGTGGGGTCAGCTCCGCTCTCGAGAAGTAGCTCGATCAGCTTGCTGTGGTTACATTCTACTGCGAACCTTAATGGAGTGTAACCCGACTTGTCAGACACATCCATGGATGCACCGTGGTTAATGAGGAGTTTAGCAACGGCGTAGTGTCCACGATAACACGCAATATGAAGTGCAGTGACCGCACTAAAACATGAATCGATGATTTTTACGTTTTGTTGAAATAGGAAACTAAACAACTCAATACGTCCAGGCTCACTTGCAAGTAACACTGGGGTCCAACCATTTCCGGAAATCACATCAGCAGGCGTACCTTGTTCTACAATAACTTTCATATTTATTTTGTTGGGTGAATGGTTCTTTTCGCGCTGATTAACATTTGCACCTGCGTCCAGCAACCGTCTCGCCAATAAGATATTACCGAACCAAACAGCCTCGGACAAAGGATGCTTAAATAAGCTATGCGGCTTGTTCGAAGCAATAAAATCCCATAAGCGCTTATGCCGTTTCTGCTGACACCAAATTCTGTTCGCCCCCATATTTCTTTTATCTTTTCTTCGACCTCTGCGCTTCGGCTTTTCACTTTTTCCTGGCATTTCGAAATTGTTGCTTGAACGCTCTTCTCTAGGTAAGCAAAATGAAATATGGCGCTGAATATGGACTGTTGACTACAAAAAACATAAAATCCGTAGAAAGCATAAATCATTCGAAGGAAAATTATTAAAGTGTAGTTTCAAATGTCAATAAAATATCCTTATAGCTTCAAAATCACCATGCATTCTCATATTGCATGTAAGGTGATCTCTCTTCGACATATTTCAGTCTTTCGTTATTTTTCAGCATATCAACCAACGTATTCTCATAATACGCAAAATTCGGTGCCGTACCTGCCCGGAAATTGGCGATACAACCACTCGTGATAGTAGGGAATCGTTGAGGCGCTGTGTACACTTTGTAAGCGGGTTGCTTGGATCACTCAATCTTTTAACGAGAACAGTCGTATCATTCCAAACAATAGGCAACCAGGGCACAGTTCTCTGTTTTTGCAACTTGGGACAGCATTAGATAATCACATCTGTACCATTGTGACACCAAGAAACATGCAGAGGTCCTATGATTGTCAGCATCGTCAGCGACGATCCGATGTATAGATAAACCGATTTTTTTTACATGACGGTCAAACTACAGCTATTCTAACTCATTTGTCCATGTTCATGTTTTAATGTTTTAAAGCTTTAAAAAGCTACACGTACACGCTTTTCGTTTTTATAAAGGTATATTTTAAGAATGTAGTGTTTCGTACACCATCTTTTTAAATATATGTAGCATACACTAAATTGCTCGCTTCAGTCGCCAATTACAAGCTGCAATTGACAACTGAAGCAACGTCAAGCAACGTCGTCGTCAGTTTCCTGCATGATCAGCAGAGCATTGGCGTTTTCCACATCTGAGATCATGTGGCTGCCGTTTGAAGTCTGAAGGTCTCCTGGAATCTTTTCCGAAATGGAGACCGTCGATCGAAGTTCGGTGGAGCCTTGCGCGAAACAACACTCAAGTGGCAAGGGACGAGTAACGCTCGTGGCGTCTTTCGCAAAGACAGCCGGCAACAAACGTCACTGGAGCCTCCATATTGGTACTTCTATTATAGTTTGACACGGGCAATTAGGTGACCTAGCCTGACCAGTTCCAAAGGCACAAACGGTGAGAACTTGCGAAATTAGGCGAGTTCTCACTGTGAGTTGAACAACATTAACCGACCCTAGCTCAGCAACTTTTGCGTGCCACGCTAGCCAAGCAAAATTGCAATCGCAGTGCACTTGCAGCTATGACGACTGTCCGGTTTTTAGTCCAAAGTGGTACAAGCACAATCCATACTCCCCTAAACCTACGCTCTTATTTTACAAAATGTGCACCTCAAATGGACTATTCTCAGAATTTATGTATTTTATTGGTCAATTGATCAATTGGTCAATTGGTCCCACCCCCGTTTACGCCAATTGGTCCCACCTGTCGTCGTTTTGTATAGGTACGCAACAGATAGTCAGAGCGATCGGCCGGGCATTCGGTCGGTCAGTCATTTCCACTTCGGCCTCGCAACCGAAAGTACCAACCCACGCTCTCGTTCGCTGCGTTCTTGTCCTATCGCGACGAGGATCCAGTATCGATCGTTTGCATCGGGTCTCAGCATCGCATCCCATTGTACAGAGCTCTATCGACTATCCGAGTATCCGAGTATGCGGTCTACATGGCTTCGGGTCATTTCGGCTGCGCTCGTTGTGACGGCGGTGAATGCCTACGACAGCAGTAGCAACAGCGGAAGCAGCAGCTTCAGCCTCGACGGCTCCGTGGGGGACATCGAACAGCAACAGGAACAGACAGAGACGCCGACGACCGCCCCCACCACGTCGTTCTTAGGCTTGGATGGAGTACAGAACGTCGTCTCGGGTACGGTGGACACGGTGAAGGAAGTCACGACGACGGTCGGATCGGCCGCTAGTGACGTCGCGACGACCGCCACTTCGACGGTGGATGATGTGGCGCAGAAGACGGGATCGGCGCTCGAGGGAGTGAAGGAGACGGCCAGTTCGACCGTGGACAACGTGGATTCTACAACGGATGATGTTACCCGAACGGTCGGTTCTACCGTGGATGGCGTGACGCAGACTGCGGATTCTACCTTGGATGGCGTGGATGATCTGATGAGTTCTACGTTGGACGACGTCGGCTACACGGTCGGTTCTACGGTTGATGGTGTCACGAAGACTGTTGGTTCTACGGTTGATGGTGTCACACAGACTGTTGGTTCTACGGTGGATGGCGTGACGGACACTGCAACCAATGTGGTGAAGACTGTGGCCCCTGTGGTGCAGACTGTGACCAACACGACTGCTGGTATTGTGAAGACTGTGGCTCCTGTTGTGAAAACCGTGACGGACACGGCGGACTCGACTGTGAAGCAAGTGGCGGGCACTGCAACCAATGTGGTGAAGACTGTGGCTCCGGTTGTGCAGACTGTGACCGACACAGCCGCCTCAACGCTGGATTCAGTGGTCGACACTGTTGCGCCTGTAGTGAACAAGGTGACCGATACGGTTGCCAATACCACTGACACTGTAGTGAAGACTGTGGTTCCTGGTGTTGTGCAGACTGCGACCAATACAGTGGACTCGACTGTGAACACGGTGAAAAACACCACTGATTCTGTCGTGAAGACGGTGACTCTCCTGTTGTGCAGACCGCAACTAAAACGGTGGGCTCGACGCTGGACACGGTGACCAACACCGCCGACACTGTCGTGAAGACTACGGTGCCTGCTGTTGTGCAGACTACGACCAATACAGTGGATTCGACTGTGAACACGGTGAAAAACACCACTGATTCTGTCGTGAAGACGGTGACTCCTGTTGTGCAGACCGCAACTAAAACGGTGGGCTCGACGCTGGACCCAGTGACAAACACTGCCGATTATGTAGTGAAGACTACGGTGCCTGCTGTAGTCAAGACCGCAACTAATACGGTAGGCTCGACACTGGACAAGGTGACCAACACCGCCGACACTGTAGTGAAGACTACGGTGCCTGCTGTTGTGCACACCGCAACTAACACGGTGGGCTCGACAGTGGACACCGTGACCGACACTGCTGATACCGTGGTGACTCCTGTTGTTCAGACCGCGACCAGCACGGTAGGCTCGACTGTGAACACTGTGGCTAACACTACCGATGCCATTGTGAAGACGGTGACTCCTATTGTTCAGACTGCAACCAACACAGTGACTAATACTGCTGATACCATTGTTAAGACTACGGTACCGCCTGTCTACACTGCAACTACCCCAGTATCTAACACGGTGGACACAGCTACTGACGTAGTTACCCCGAACACGGATACTGTTACTCAGACTGAAGGCAGCACGACGTTCTTGAAGGGAGGAGTTCCATCGACGCCTACGACGTACCCTCCTACGACTGCACCTCCTACGACTGCTCCTCCTACGGCAGCACCGACGAAGACTGGAACTACCACGAGCAAGCAGACTTCGTCAAAAGAGGACGAGAAGGAAACTACTACTGCGACCAAACAGACTTCTTCTTCGCAAGAGGACGAGAAAGAAAAGGCCAAGACGATTATCTCAGGCCTGAAGAATCTGGCGGCTACTGCGTCGTCTGGATCCACGAATGAGGCTAGTGCTGGACAGAATGACTCAGACTCTGACAATGACAACTCGGACTCCAGCAAATCTAGCTCAAAGAAGAAAAAGAGTACGTCTGCAGGCGATGAATCTGACAGCGACGACACGGTGTTTGTTCGGAAGTCGTCGTCCTCGTCGTCTTCATCTGCGGATGTGGCGGATGTAACCAAGAAGCCTTCGACCAAGAAGACCACCAAGAAGACGTCTTCTGCTAGCAATTCCGGGTCTAGCTCGAAAGAGGTTGGAATCGCAGACGACTCTGCTTCCACTGCGGAGGGCTCGGCATCCATGTCAGGATCGACGGAAGGTCCCGATGTGGGCGATCTGTACACTCCCGAGCCTCAGAAGACGACATTCCGTCCTGAACCTGTTGTGACGACGGCAGCGCCTGCCCCTCCAGCCCCAGCTGCTACTCCTGCCCCGGCCGCGGCTTCGGCGTCAACGTCGGGCAGCGGCAGTTTGACGAGCCAGGAGGCTCAAGCCAGACAAGCTGAAAAGGTCTCGGGTGGAGGAGGTACCGGTACTTCTGCATTATTTGGAGTGGTTGGCGTTGCAGGATGTGCGGCTATTGTCGCCATCGTTGCGTACATGAAGAAGCAGAACCACGAGACCGAGACCATTGGCCCCAACGGCGAGCGCATGTCTGCGACGACGGCGGAAGGGGCTCGCACCTCCGAGGACAGCGTGTACAACGACCCATTGGGCACGCGCTACTCGAGTATTGTCATGATCACGCCCAACGGAGACGGCGTGTGCATCCTGTAGAGGGACAGATTGAGTGAATGGTGCACAGAAGCCATAGAGGGCGACGGCGCCTTGTGAATTGAACTTGTTGATAGCTTTTCCCTCGGGATTTTTGACCTAAGTAAATGGAGTTTGCTGCCGAGTGAATTAATCACCTAATTTGTTATCTTACGCACCTCATCAGGCAGCACTAACCGCACAACAACCTCGCCACGGTCCTTTCGCATGATATCAAGTGGGTGAAATGGTGTCAGGCCTACTGGGAACGCTAGTCGATTGCAGAACGTGGTTTCAAACTCGTACAACTCATTCGTCGGGTCTTCCGCGTCACAAACGAGATACCAAGTCACTGCTGAGAGTTTCACGCGCAATCCAAAAGCCCAAATCGGATTCTTTGATCCAGGAACAGCTTCCAAGTATGGACCAACGTCCATGTGGACTTGAAGCGGAGAAGCACGAGCCGACGCAGGACGAAGCAGGACTCGATCCATCTCGTGGTTGCTTAAAAACTTGCCAAGTAGTTCATACGAACTTCCACCGGACTCTGTACGGTTGCTCGCATGTAGCACTGCCATCGCCACTGACTGCAGAACATTGCTCACCTCCATGGGTGTTTGTTCCGGTATCTTCCCTGCTTGACAAGCCAGAACCTGCTCTAGTTCTCGTTGCAACGCGTCCACCACCGCATCATATCCAATCGTCCCTTCCACACGCTCACCATTAATCAACAACTCATCTCGGCCAATATCCTTCGCGTCTTGGAAAATCTCCGCTTCAGACAGCGTCGGCATCCGACTCATATTCTCCAGTTCATCACTGGAGAGCGTCAGCATCTGATTCAAGTAACTCTCCTCTTTATCCTCCCTTTCATCTTCCTCACTCTTCTTCAGCCAGTTCGTTGACACCACCAATTTCTTCTCTAGTATACCTTCAAACAACTGCTCAATCACCTCCTGGAACAGCGTCAAATCGTCGTTCTCGACACTTAATGCGTGATGCAACAACTCCGTCATCTCTTCCAGTTGTTGACGTTCCTGAGCTGTCAACGTTTTTTCCAGCAGCTTCTTGTTGCCCCATTCTCCAGCCAATTGGTGGAGCTCTTCATTGATGCTATTTAACTGTCCCTGAGCGCTCTGCTCGTCCTTCTGCAACTCTGAGAAGCTGCTACGGACAGATTCGACGTGCAACCGGGCGACGAGCGCTAACGCCTCAACCGTTTGCATCCGCTCGCTGCCAGTTTGCAGGGGCTTAGGTAATCCTTCGAACGCTGATAATAGCATCTCTTCAGGACTCTTAGAGGTGTCGTGAGCGCTTAATGGCGACGTGAAGTTGGTCGGAGGGAGATTTGACATCTCGTGATCAAGTTCGGAGAGGTCAAAACCCCACTCCCCACCGTCAGATGAAGGTGATTCAGGGTCGGTTGGATGCATCTGAGCCTTCGCTTCATTGTGCTGTAAAGTAGAAGGCGTGGAAAGCTGTGACGGCGATGTCGCAGCGTTATCTTCCCACTCATCCCACGCGTCCTCGTCGGCGGCGGTCATTGTTCAACGTTTAGTATTTTTTAGAGCTATACAGAATACAGATGTACTATTACAATATATCAAAATCTAATGTAGTAATCAAAGTAGTAAAGCGAGATGCTTTAATTTTGAAATAATACTTTCATCTGCAGCACTTGTGAAGGAAAATACTACTTTGTGAAGAAAGTGAGAATCATACGTGAGTTTGCTCAAGCTTCGGAGAATAGAATGATGCGTTGATGAGAATACAACTAACCGGTGATCGTAGGTCACAAGGTGTAGCTTTAGCTCGGTTTTCCTTTCATAATCACGATTACAATCTATTTACATCCTCTCGATGTAAAACGAGATTATCTACACTAACAGCGTACTTTTGTACATTGTTAGTGTAGATAACATTGATGATAAGCTTAGTACCCTGAGGACTTGTGACAGTCGAGAAACTATGATGGATCCGGCAGTTAGGAAATCATGACTTTAGTAATGTTCCGAGGAGGGAGTAATGTGAACTGCGGATGGACAAAATAAAAAACAACACGTAACAAGCTCACTTTGATTTTTACTTTCAAGGTGCAGAATGTAGCGTCAGCACTGGACTTTGGACTTCTTGGCACCATGGTGTGAGATGTTGAAGACATCCCTTATTGGCCAAAAGTTTTTGAATATGATTGGAAAACGGATCCTCTCGTACTTGAAGTTACTAAGACGACGTGACAAACCCATGGCTTCAGAGGGGCTGTCGGGTCCGCGAGGCCTTGTTTGAGAGGGACTTGCGAAGATTGTGGTAAATGTGAAATGAAACTATTTATCTTTAAAGCTGCGTCCTAACTTGCTCTTCTGCTTCTAGAACCAGCTTCGATTCCCATCAACCAGCTTCTCCATCACTCAACTAGTTTTTCATCACTCAACTAGCTTTCCCATCACTCAACTAGCTTTTCCATCACTCTTGGCATCAATCAATCAATCTTGTCATACAGACTTGAGTGAGGTTGTGTTATTCCCCCCATGAGCTGAGGTGATTAGCACGGTAAACCCGGAGAATACTAACTTGCTCTATCGTTGTCCCTTGTCTAATGTCGCGGTGCCGTTATCATGGACACTTAACATTGGAAATGGGCGGTTGGCGACGGATTTTGTTTTTGCACGGAACTGTTTTGGTACTCGGACAATCACTTGATCTCCTGGGTTTGGTAGAAGTGGTTGAGCCGCTTGTCGTTCTCACGGTCATTATCTGCAAGAATTGCATCGAATCTGCGCTTCGTCAAGTAACTTCAATTGGCTTCGTACAATTGGCATGATATCATGTCTTACCCAAAAATCAGCTGCCCGGGTGACGCGGTCAGAATGCTATGGTAACTTGATCGGCCTGCAAATGCGGCGTTGTGAGTATCTTTTTTCCAAGCGGCGCCTTCATGACATCGTATCACGTTAGGAATCTCCAAGTGCACTCTTTCACATATCGCATTAGCTTGAGGGTTTTTGGTCGTAATTGGATTGACCTTGATTCCATAACTCCTCAGCAATTCTTGAAACTCGTTTCCTGTAAACTATGGTCCTTTATCGTGAACTACCTTTAGAAGCCGCGGGTATCGACAAAGCCACTCGCGCTCGAAACTTTCTGTGGTCGTGAGCGATTTCTTGTCAGGCTGGATTGCAACTTCTAGCCAGCGTGTTGCTTGGTCAATTTTTTGTGATCCCGTAAGTGTTACCCTCATAAGGACCAATAAGGTCTACGTGTACTATATCAAACGGGTTGACATTTTTCATAGTGCGTGGCGGCAACAGTTCGTAGCCTTATTTCCCACCGTGTATCTTGAAGCGCTTGCACGTGACACATTTCTTAATACATTTGGCAATCGTGGTATCCATGCTAGGCCAATAGAGCGTGTGTCCCACATTTTTAAACCGCCGTTCACTGGATGGATGTCATAAGTCTGGTGATACCATCCGATCATGTCGTCACGCTGCGTGTCTGGAACGATTACTCGCTTTTGGTATGAAACGAGCGTGTATCCTAATAGTGACACAAGCTGGTAGTCAGGATTATTCGCACCGGCAAGGCAAGCAGACTTGATCTTCTGAATCACTTGGTCCGTTTCTTGGTGCTGACGGATGACTGGACCATGTATGCCGCATTCTGTCTGACTGCCTCCAGCATATATTTCGTCATTCAGTGGCGAGCCTTCGTTAGTATTAGACCGCATACGGGAAAAAGCGTCAGCTCCAACATTCTTCTCCCACTCGATGTACCTCATCGTTAGTCTAGTAATAACTTTCGGCGTTTGACTCGAAGGTTCGTCTCGGTTGGGTAAATTAAGTTTTTGTGATCTGTGTGCATCACTATTGGGAAACCTAGTAGCATAGTGCGGTATTCTCGAAGGATCTCAACGACACTCAGCGACAAAACCTTTGGGACAGTGACATTTTGGGCCATAATTTAGCTTCTAGAACGAGTTAGACGATGCTATTTAGATATGTTCGTGCTGTTAGATAGAGTAAGACGGGGTTTGTGGCGCTGATCAAGATTTTACAGAACTACGGGTGGCTGGTATACAAGGAACCGCAGACAGCACCGCGACAAAACTTTGGGACAACATGTTGACTCGGTTTCACTATAGTTAGGAATTGGGGGTATTCGAAGAACTGGCTTCATTATACTATTTTCACTATGGGGCGAGGTCCACTCATTGCCGACGAAGAGCGCGGGTGCATGAAGGGCCTCCACGAGAGCGGCCGAAGCGTCCGCGGGATTGCCCAGCATCTTAAGCGCTTCCCTAATGGAGTTAGCTACACCCTGAAGAGCTCTGGAAAGAAAGGCGGTCGTCCACCCACGCTCTCCGATCGTCAGGTCCGGCAGGTCGTTCGAGTTGCTGCCACGGGGAACTTTTCTGCTACTGAGCTGAAAGCTGAGTACAAGCTAGAGTGCTCGGTGCGTACCGTACAGAGACTTCTGTCTCGAACGGACTTCCTCTCCTACTCTAAAATGGACCGTACACTGCCACTGACTAAGGAGCACAAGGCTGCTCGCCTTGAGTTCGCTGAGCGGCTCTCAACAGCGGCCCTGAAGGAGGTGGTCTGGACGTTGATCATTTTTTCCGACGAAAAGAAGTTCAACTTAGACGGGCCCGACGGGTTCAAGAACTACTGGAGAGATCTAAGGAGCCTTCCCCGACGTTGCATGAGACGCCAAAACGGAGGAGGGTCTCTAATCGTGTGGGAAGCATTTGGGGTCAAGGGGAAATCCGAGCTTGTGGTCCTAAAGGGACGCCAGAACTCTCTGAGCTACATCTACACTATCTCAGAGCATCTGCTCCCGTTTGCGCACCGCAATTACGGTACTGACTTCGTCTTCATGCAGGACAACGCCTCCATTCATGCGTCGGATGAAACCAAGTCGTTTTTCAAAGAGATACTAGACTGACTGCTCGCTCCCCCGATCTCAATCCCATTGAAAATGTTTGGTCCATTTTGGCGCGAAAGGTCTACAGTCACGGCAAGCAGTACAGCTCTGTGCCTGAGCTTACTGCTGCAGTGCTGTCGGCGTGGGAATCAGTAATGATGAAGGAGCTGCTTGATCTGATGGAGAGCATACCAGCCAGATGCTTTAAGGTCGGGAACAAGAATGGGGACGCAATCCCGTATTAGGTCTATAGTGAAAACAAGTCAACAGGTTGTCCCAAAGTTTTGTCGCGGTGCTGTCTGCGGTTCCTTGTATGCCAGCCACCCGTAGTTCTGTAAAATCTAGATCAGCGCCACAAACCCCGTCTTACTCTATCTAACAGCACGAACATATCTAAATAGCATCGTCTAACTCGTTCTAGAAGCTAAATTATGGCCCAAAATGTCACTGTCCCAACGGTTTTGTCGCTGAGTGTATTGACAGAAGTTCCAACTCCATGGTAGTATAATTGAGCTGATGCTTGTTCGGGCTGCGAGAGTAGCATGTCAAAATCTTAATTTCTTGCCTGATAACTCCAATGAGTTGGGAACCGCTGGTATCTGCGTATACGTGGAATGGCTTCTCAAAGACGGGGAAGGACAACTAGATTGCTTCTGCAAAAGCACGTTGTACATTTTTGAAAGCCTGTGTATCATTCGGTAACCACGTGTAGGGCACATTGGAGCTGATAAACCGATGCAGCAGCTTGCACAGTGCGGCCTTGTTATGGATCATATCACGACAGTAATTTACCATTTCTAAAAAAACGTCGGAGTTCTTTGCGGTTGCGAGGTACTGAAATTTTCTGAATTGCCTGAATTGTTATGCTTGTGGCCTGATTCTTTGCGCTGATAGCGTATATCCTAGATAGTCAACTTCAGTTCGCAGGATGTGGCACTTCTTGCCATTCAACGTGACTCCATACTTCTCCAATCGCTCGAAAACTATGTTCAAGTGGTCAAGATGCTCCACTGGTCTCTCTGAAAACACTAGAATGTCATCCAGGTAAACCACTACATACTCCAAGCCATCGAAAATTTTCTCCATGCTGGCTTGGTATTCGTCGGGGGCCGTGGAAATCCCCATCGGCAGCCTATTGTACCTAATACTTCCAAAAGGCAAACCGAATGCGGTGTGTGGGCGACTTCCCTTTGTCAAACGTTGTGCGTAGTAACCTAAATTGGCGTCGAAGGTGGAAATGCATTTTGCCTTGGCTAGACGCATCAGTATTTCCTTTTTCGCGGCACGGAGTACGGGCTCTGTCGCAAATACATTTAAGCGATCGAAAGTCGACCAGCAGACGCAAACTACCATCTGGATTGGTCAGGAAAAATGCCGAGGATGCCATCTCAGAATCGTAAATCTGCTCCAGCACGTCGGCGTTGACGAGCTGTTGTATTTTGGTCTTTGCTTTTCCTTCTAGACTGCGTGCGATTGGGTACGGCTTAACATGCATTAGTTTAAATACTGGAGAGAGAGGTATATCGTAGTCATTGAACCACAATCGCCCCAGGTGACCGTCGTAAAGTGTCTGGTGCTTGATGAGAAGTGCCAAAATAGTTGGCTGCCATTTCACCATGCAGACGATCAGGAAAAAGGTCTTCCGGTTTGACTGAGCTACTGAATATTTGTTTTGACTCGTCCGAAAACTCGTGATCCTCCATTTCGTCTATAGCTCTTCGTAGATTGCTTCGTCCCGTATTTAGTCTGAGAAAACAATCCTCCCATTTGTCTACCTTGTCCTTGAAATTCAGGATGAGTCCCAACTCGTTCATAATGTCTCGAATGATAATCATGGTGTCCCTACTGTCGTTGATCACTTCAACTCGATGTGTAATGATTGTACTCGTTTTGAGATCAGGGAAGAGAAACTGTGCAACTATGGTTCCGTTGCTGGTGACCGAGCCGTTCCTTGTGTCGAAAACGGTTGGAGACGCTGGAATAAACCTTCTGCCTGCTTTGACGTTGGATGCAAGCGTCTCCTTGTTGATGATACTCTTGGAGGCTCCACTGTCAAGTAAGGCCTTGAATGTATCTCCTCCACGTCGGAGCCACACCGTAATACGCAACGGCGCGCTTTTAAATTTTTCTTTTCCTTCTTGACCATGGTCCACGAACTCCATCTCTTCATCACTGGATTTGTCTGATTCTGATTCTGCACCCGATTTCTTGTAGATAAGTGAGTATTGCTTGGTCTTCTTGCGCTTGACTTGGGGAAGGATTTTGACGTGCTTGTGCTCTTCTGCTACCTTCTTTTTGAGGGTGTAGCAATCGTTAGTGTTGTGCGAGGATGCTTTGTGAAAAGTGCACCACTTCTCCTTCTTGCTGTTCCTCTCCGTACTTTTCTAGTCTTCCTTGTGTTGGTTCTGCTGCGACGCCGTGTGGGGTTGGTTCTTTTCCTTCCGTTGGTTCTTATAACTCTTGTTCTTGTCGCGGGCGGCCGGCTGTCGCTCTGCTTTTTCGATACGCGTAAAGTAGAGTAATAACTCGCTAAATCGTTCAAGTATAGCGCCGGATGCTGCAAGCTTTTCTTGCCATGCGCGTGGCATTCCTCGTTTGAAGTACCTGCACGATTGCACTTCGGGTATCTCTTCTGCGTCCTGAGATAGTTCTGTAAACATGCGATTGTTCTCTTTCACTCGGTGGGAAACTTTAAGCACTGACTCATCCAGACGTTTTGCCATTCTCCACACTTCGTTGTCGAGATCGTCGCTGAAGTCGTGGGGGACAGACAGCAGCCCCACGTCTGTGAAAAACTGCTCAAACGACTTGTTCCCAGCGACAGCATCTTGGGCAGTACCCTCGACGTCAGCTTCAAGATCACCTTCGATAGAAGCGACAGGTTTTGGCGCTTTCTGCTCATCTGTCCACTGTTTCTTACGGGCCAGGCTGCGAAATTGACCGCTTCACTTGAGCCAGTCACGCGCGCTTTCCCCTCGGAACCTTTTGATTTTAACTTTCGCCGTCTCCGCTGGGGCGGTGACAGTGGCCGGAGTAATCACTAGCTCGTAGGTGACGTACTCATTCTTTTGTTCGCGCCCCATGCTTGGTAGCGTGAGTCCGATTCAAATATGATATATCAAAATGCCACGCCCGTGGCTTGCAGAGGAGCTGTCGGGTCCGCGAGGCCTTGCTTGAGAGGGACTTACGAAGATTGTGGTAAATGTGAGAATGAAATTACTTTAACTTGCTCTTCTGCTTCTAGAACCAGCTTCGATTCCCATCAACTAGCTTCTCCATCACTCAACTAGCTTTTCATCACTCTTGCCATCAATCAATCAATCTTGTCATACAGACTTGAGTGAGGTCGTGTTAGACGCAATGCTGGAGTAGTAAAAGATGAAACAACGTTCTGGCAAGAATTCCAGATAGTTCCAGAAGGTGCGGCTTTGCTGACAGCTGTAGAACATGTTTACTACAATACATACAATAATGTGTTGGTGGTGTGCTGCGAAGTGCGGAGTACTGAGAGTGATACCCCGATTTAAGCGAAGTTTGTGGTTGACTTGGAAGATAGAAGAGAATGAAATCAATGCGATAGTTGAGTATGACCTGGCTCAGGTTTGTATGAGGGATCCATCTAACTTTATATCCATATTTGCGAGTGTTGAAGCAAATTGCAATTTGTGATGGCAACACGACTACCAAAACGTCCAGCGTTTGTCTCGAGGTCCCACTGATGTTGAAATTTAATGTTAAACAGTACTGAAATCATATTGGCTATGATATGATGAATCGAAAGTCAATTATGATAGAATATTAAAAGCCATCGTCACAACAGAAAAGGAGATTGAAAAGCAGTAGGAAGCAAACTATGAGAATACAAGAGAGGAAAGTCTATCAAGTGATGAATTATGCCATAAGTTTGTTCTGGAACCGATGTCCGCAGAATTGAGCGGTACTGATTTGACGCCAGAAGTAGTACAGACAGTAGAACGTCGAATTATCGACAACGAGTGGTTGGCGCTTCTCAACATCGAAATGTATATCGATCGTGAACTATGCACAATGAATTTGTATCGTGAAATTCCTTTGGATTACTGGTCAGACGCATTTTTGACGGTACCAGGCGAAACCAAAATTCCGCGCACATTAACTACAACTTCAATGGCGATCAAAAAGCACGACCTCCTCAAATCGGACCCCTCGAGGTGAAGTACGAGGCACTAGTGCCAACTTGGAATTTTGAAGCTATGTGTTTGGCAATGGTTCTAACGCAGACACAGAAATTCGCCTTGGATCTGGAAATCGATGTGAGTGATCAAATAAATCATGAGCATTGTGGTTTCTTTCGTGTTACCCAATTGCCAATTTGCGCCTTCAGTATTTTCACGGCGACCTCGTTTGTATCTGGTACTCCCTTCACTGAAGTCAACATACTTGCCTATGTATCGTCGCCATATCGATTCGTTAACGCCACAACCATTGCCGCGGTACTTTTTTCGGTATTCTGGTAGATGTTCGACACTGAAACAGCCCAATTTTTAAATTGCATGCTTTCCAAAAGATTAGACTCAACCTTGTCCACCTTAAAACGAGTAAATAGTTGATTCGTCCTCCGTTGCATCATCGCGATTTTGGTGTTTGTTACCAAGTTCTTCGTCGTCGTACTGATTATCTTTGCTCCAGTTTCGGCCATTTCCTTTATCGTCGCAGCATTAATCACTCTGTCTTCAGAAACATCGTTACCTTCATCTACCGTAGTTGAAATATCGGCTCCCCACAAGTGACGGTTGTGATGGATTTCATTTTGGTCATCGTCGAATGTAGGCTTTGGAATACCTCCCTCGACACGTACGAGAGCGATACTACTCATTAGCAGGACTATCTGGAGGATTTTTGCCGTCATACTAAGGCGTATCGAGCGAGAAAAATTGTCGTGTACGTGAACTCACGAAATAATTGAGAACGACGATATAAAACATATATCGACCTTTTTCATGCCCAACTAGTCCACATCACGGATGTAGGCACCCGTGATCTTGAAAACAGGGTCAGTGAAGTACTGAGGAGGGCCGAAAGATCCCTTAGAGAATTCCCACATTATCGATACCCCCGGCACCACTACCAGCACGTGAACAGGTATTTTTCCAGCTGCAACATCTTCCTTTGTGACTTGGATCTGCACGTCTTCCTTCGATAACCCAACCAAGGTGAATAGTGCCCCAGACTTATTCAACGGTTTTAAGCCTTTGATGTTACCACACCGATCTCCAAGTCTGTCTGTGTCAGCCAGTTGCCACCCCGCTTCGCCAAGGAGAGCTTTAGTAGACTCATGAGGTCGCATTGTATCGTTCTCTTGATTTTCTTCTTACAGTTAAACGGCATCTGTACGTCGAATACGGACCCATTCTCATCGACATCGACGCGGAACAGGGTTACCGCCACCTCCAACTATCGAACAAAAGATTTAGATTTTCACCATCTTCGCCCTAGGCGGTAAATTCTCGAGTGAGATATGGTATTATGGTATTTCCTTTATGATTGAAAGAAGCAAATTCTATCAAGTGAACTAGTCGTTCAAAATATAAGATGATCTGGTTACCTTTGTGGTCCTACATACAAAATGTAATGACAAATTTTGTCGAGAATTTTCCCTGGACTTCATCATGCTGCTACATAGTGGGTTTTGGAGGTTGTAGCGGTTCTAGTAAACTATTATTTCGGGGATTTCCAACACTTTGTATGGAGAACCCCGAAGGGTGATGGTTCGCGAAAGCTTACTCGGTTGTGAGAACTCTACCTTTCCAGAAAATAATCATTAGATTGGTAGGCAGCGCGGTTCATAACGAGCTGGGTCGATGGTGCATGCCGTGCCTTCGATGCACTTGAATAGTGTGTAGAACATGTAGCCTCCGCATTTGGTGTTCAATGGTAGTGCATATTGTTTGCACCAAAATATTTGACTTGAGTCTTGTGTCTCGCAACGGTAGCCGGAAACGCAACTCAACTTGGTATCGTCTCCATTCGGTAATGATCCGACCCAATAGCGCGAATAAGCGAAACCTTCACCTCCACACGCTTGCTCGCCTGATACGTCAGCAATTTGGTGACCAAATTCGACTTCACCCGCATCATCAGAACTGGTAGACGATGAATTGCTTGAAGAATGTTGTAAATCTCCTATGGAAACATCCGCAGTGGTCAGGCGAGTTGTAGTGAGAACTGCAATGGTTGTAGCAATGATTAGTTTCATCACGGTCAATTTCATCGAAGAGAAGCTTGTCGGTTTGAAGTCAAAATCGGAGAGAGTTTATCAACCAATTTTAGAGTAGGCTAGTTTTCTCGACGATTTTACGGACCAAATCACCTCGAAAGTAATGATAGATGCGGCCGGGAAGACAACGTCAAATACTGGGGCGGGATCTCGAATACCTGAATCCACGTAATACGAATTCGTACTGTTTGTTTGTGTTGTCCAGGTATTAATTCGAGTCGGCAGTTTATCTACTCGATATGGTAGCGATGTCATGAAATCTTGGATGTTCATCTGTTTCGTTTCTTCAGCTCCTGGATTCACCCTCACGATGGCAAGAACATAATTTGTTGAGTCATAAGCAGCAACAGTGTTAATATCGTCGGTGCCCAAAATTTCCATCCCTGGACGAATATGACGAGAATAATGTGCCATCACATAGTACTTTGGATTCGCCTCACCCATCCAATTAACCCAAGGATTGCACTGAATCAGACCAAGCACACCACTATTCAGCACTTGATCATAGATGAAAGCAGATACACCCATTTCATTCATGTCCAGCGAGATCGACTGGGCCAGCGTCAACCCCGTAGCATCGTCATCACCGTAATTTGAGTCCCACAACTTCAAACTTGAGCTTCTCACCAACTTTCTCAATGCAACACGATCTGAGCCACGATACGCAGCTGTACCATCGTTGCCGTGTGTGTTTACTTTTCCCACAGTCTTCATTACAGTAGCATTCTTACTCATACTCGTCAGTGATGCCAACGCTTGCGTCGGAGAATTTTCATCCGACACCGATACGTTCACATTCTGCAACTTGAGCTGATCCAAGTGGAAACGTAAACGGTTTACGACTTCATTTTGAGTTGCAATCTCAAAATGACATCCTTCCTGTGTAGCAGGGAACTCCCAGGTCGAGCTCGTCGGTTCATTGAATGGCTCAATGTAATTGAAATTGATACCCCAACGCGTCTTCGCTTCACTCACAACCGTTGCCAAATACAAAGCAAATTGGTCGATATATGACGCTACCAAATTGTCTTCCGTTCCTTTGTCACCACCTGCAGTCGCACGGTTCTTCGTCATCCACCATGGAGGAGAGTTCGAATAAGCCTCCAACACATTCACACCAAGCCCGGAGGCAAGTGATAACATTTTGCGTTGCTTGGCATCTGCGTTCCAATTCCACGACTTCGTTTTAGGATCTGTACTGAACCAGTCGAGCCAGTAACTCTCCATTGTCTTGTATTCAAGCATTTCCTTGGATGTTTTCATAGCGATTTCTTGTCCACCATCGTCAATGACATTGTTGCTCGACCCTCCGATGTTGTATCGAGCAATGTTGAACCCCAACGCTGGAAGTTTGAGTACGGCAGCTGTATTTCGGATTAACGAAGATTCATTCATAGTGAAGAACAATTCTGCCAGTTCTTCGTTGACAAACTCAGTGCCTCCGTAGACATTGGTCCACCAAGCAAGTGACGTTCCCCATCCTTCCCAAATTATTCCTGAGCGTCTAGCAGCGATTGCTACGCGAGGAGGAATACCAACAATGCGTTGATCAGCGACAACTTGATCAAAAGGGTAAACCAAAAGAACGGTGGTGACAATGAGAGTTTTGAGCATAATGTTTGATCTCAAGTCTGGTTTTGTCGGTCGGGGGAGAAAGCTAGAATGGGAAGCACAGCAAACTTTTCACCGGGAAAGTGTGTAAAGTGGGTCAATGTGCGTAGCGTAATCAATTAAAACACGTAAACAATAGCACCATAACTTGGTATCCGATAATCTCAAATGCTTTCAATGCATTGGAGGTGGTTCATATTATCATTTTAGAGAAAAAGACTGCGTTGTTCGATCTGATGTACTCAGGATATGGTACTTTGGCTATGTAGCCTTGGGCTTGACGTTCCAGGCACAGGAAGACAAGCCGATGGCAAATGCTTGAATTGGTGCCAATGGGAATCGGAAATCGAGTGCGAACTTGGACTTGGAGAACTTGCCAAATTGCATCACGACGCGATTGTTGCCTGTGGGGTCCGGTACGGGACTTATGGTTCCCGCAGGTTCTTCGTCGAGCATGAGCATGAAATTCTTGGCCGAAGCCTCGCGGATACGACCACCGTGGAATTTCAGCATGAGCGAGTTCACTTCAGGGCACCAAACTGGCAGTTTGCTTCCGATCTTGATACGGTCGCTCGTGGGTGTGTCGAAAGTAAAAATGTGCTGGAATTTGTTGCGTGGCGATGGTGAAGTCATGAGTTTTGTACGAGTAATGCCTCGAGGGGTTCCACCTGAACTCGTGATGCTACGACTGACACGAGGGCACCACACAACACGAGACCGTTTATCTTCCATGATGGCAGGAATGATAACTGAAAAACATCGCATCTCGGAGCCAACAACACCTGCAGCTTTGGTGAAGTGCGAAATATCCGCTAGAAGTTGACGATCGGCACCTTCAACAGCCTCAGCAGTGGCATCTTCACTGACGTTGTGGCACGTGTAAGTGCTAAAACTCTGGTCGCAACCTTCGCAACCGCAACTATAAAGCTTGAAATTGTGGTCGGTTGCCTTACGGAGCACAGCACAGTAGTGACCCATAGGTTCTTCACCTTCGCCAGACTCTGGAAAATTCTCATATTGCGAGATGTAAAAGGTGCCACCAACTTGTTTAGCACTGAGCAAGAACTGGTCGTTGTTCCAGTACATTTTGTACTGGTTCTTGTTGCTCCGCTCGACGGTTGAGTACGTCCATGATTTTGCTTGAGTCGGACTTAGACATTCTTCGGCTAAATACTCTCGAGCGTGGCCACTTTCCAGCATGTCCATATCCTGAAACCGCTCTTTTGGAATAGTGGAGCCCCATCCTGGAGTGACAACGTCCGAAGTGGGGGTGCCGTCTTTCTTGGGATCATCGTCGAGTGTTGCACTCAAGTGAGAAGACAATATCTTGGAAGCTCGTTCAAGGAATCCGGCAGGTGCCACATTGGTTTTACCGCGGGCATCACCTTGTCTGGGCAAGTCCGTGTCGATGAACAAACCCGAACGTTGTATGGTGTCGGCCATATTCGCAACGCTGGCGGGGTGCTGTTGACTTGGCGAAGTCTAGGCAAGTATATTTGTGACAGACGGAAATTTCGGCTCGTATGAGCTTTTTTAGACCGATCACCTTACGTTCTCGTGGAAAGTGCCAGATTGACTTTCCGTCCTCGATATCCCAGCGAGGACGAGAATTACCAATCTCGCTCCGCCCAGGTGGATGGTGGAAAATCAACAATGTTCTGCAGTATAAATAATTTATGCATCGATTCCCAAGAATAGGAAGCTACAACGTTACTGTTGAATTTGTTCTCCTATTTTTAAGAGGACAAGTTTGTTCTTATCCAACAGAACAACGCGGTTTGACGAGTTTTATTTTAGCTCCGTGCTGTAGACAGCACAAACATGCTGACTTGTTTTATTCTGGACAGTGATGACGGCCATGTCCACGAAAGAGTGAATTAAGCAGTTAACATGTGAGGTAAATTCAAACTTACAAATGGTAAGCATCACTAACCTTTTCAACTTCAATATGGCAAATTCCAAGCTTAAATTTTCGCAATGCATGCAGCACCTTCCTCAGTTGTTCAGCTAATTATCATATGAACGACTACATAGTTGCAGACTCGATCACTTGTATCTGATGTGTAGTGTTCTCACTTATCTTCTTTACCTATGCCCTCACGTGAACCGTACAGAGTTTGTACTGTGACTGATCATCTGTTGTTTACTGTACTGTGTATCCTGAAGATGCACAGGACAGTAAACAACACGAAAACTTTGCAGATTTCGAGACGGGAGCCTTTGCTGCAAAACGAGGCTCTCAGGGATCATTCGATACTGTAATGCACTCCGTAGTGCGTGTAACGGGAAGCACGACAGAGAGGACTCATCATACATGTACGACTTTGAATCAACGGTTGATAACCAGAAAGACTACAGAGCACTGGGTCCTGGACACATCAAGTACGTTGAATGGAAGAACCTCATGCACGAACCGTATACTCCAGTTTTCAGAGCTGGAACTATGCGATGGCTGGCACGTGGCTGACACGTGATTCTGATTGATTATATTACCCACTTCACAATTCGCAAGCTAAGCCAGAACTGCTACAGTAGTGTAAGGCATACGATGCGCCTCACCACGATCATCTTAATTGGAACTGTCGTTTATATATCAAATGCGAGCATTTCAACGGCGACTACTGCAGCAATCGATTCTTTACGATTTATTGTTGACCAAGATGTTTTCCCGGTCAAGCGGATGCTCAGAAGCTACGACGGTCATGACGAAGATCGAGTTGGTGGTCTTGAAAAATTCAAGGCGGGTGTGTCAAAGCTCACTGAAGCCGCCAAGTTAAAGTCATATCTGGCCCAAAACAAAGATGCAGTGGAAGTATTGGCCAAGTTAAAACTCGGTAATGATGCTCTGGGTGCGTTGAGAAACTCGAAGATGAATGCCTTGACGAAGTACATTGACATGTTCAACAAGAAGAACCCTGACAAAGCAATGTCCTTGATCAGTACGCTCACAGCTCGGTACGGAGACGATGGTCTGGCGAAAGCACTCGTGATCGCAGAGAAGGAAGCCACTACTCCAGCGACAGTGAAGGAAATACAGACTTTGCGAAACGATCAATTGACAACATGGCTGAACACCGACAAATCGGTTGATGACGTTTTCCATCTCTTAAAGCTACATATCGATGGAAATGTAGCCCTTTCGAAGGTGGAAGTACTGGAAGAATACATCAAGAAAATCAACACTGCGAAATCAGAGCATATAACGTTACTCGATACGTTAAGGACTGGTTTTAGTGGGGATGACAAACTGGTGTCCGTTATAGCGATGGCAAAAATGGGGGAGGCCAACATGGAAACGAAGGGCTTGGAACTGGAAACTGCGTTAATTACGAAGTGGACAAACGAGAATGTAATACCAGAACGCATTTTCAGAAGATTGAAGCTGAATAAAAACGGCAACGTGGAAAATGTACTCAGCAGTGACAAGTTGGAGACGTTTACGAAATACGTTGATGAATTCAACAAGAAAAATCCGAACAGGGAGACGTCATTGTTTCAGTCACTTACGACGAATTATGGAGATACAGCAGTTGCAAAAGGTCTCGTTTTAGCAAAAGGGTACTCGTCAACGGAATCCCTCGTTACACAGTTGCAAATCCAGTTATTCGAGAAATGGATGGGCAATGGCAAGTCCATTGGAGATGTAGCTAAACTCCTGAAGGTTGGTGATGACGGAACTGAACTTCTTACTAGCTCGAAGTAAACCGCGTTGAAATCATACGTTAAATTATTTACCGGTAACCGTAAAGAGGCTACACGAGAAACATTGGTGAAGGCACTGGCGACAGGTTTTGGTGGTGACGATAAATTGTCGTTAATGTTACTGACTGCCAAGACAAAACCAAATCTGGAAGAAAAGGCGACGAAGTTGCAAAACGAACAATTTAAGCAATGGCTGAAAGGCGACATAGATCCTTACGACGTTCTTACCAAAGTGTTCAAGATACCGAGGCAACAATGGCACTTAGCGACGGATAGGCAGAAAGCGATCGCTAAGGAGTTCAAAAGTTTTGAACGTAATTCGCGGACTAAGTTGCAGCCGAGGCGGGCTTAGGACGCCAATGAAGGTGGGGTATAGAATACCGAACGTACATGATCCCTTTTCCAGCTTGGTCCGACAGAAAATATTGGCATCGAAAGGTTTGTGTTTATACGGTTAGGAAACAATTCAAAGAAATCAATTGTACCGGTAACAACAAGTAACAACCTCCATAATGACATTAGCAGTTTTTAAAAAAACATTGCCAGGTACATTCCGGCAAAAGCTGTGTACGTCCAATTTATTAGGAATGCAACTTATAATGGCCCTGCTGATAGATGATAGTGTAGACGAAAGCATAGCCAGTTGTGTGTTACCGTCGTATTCGTAACAACAATATTTGGTCAATGAAACTTACCTATACACCGTGGAATCCTCTGCCTTCAACTTCAAGATCCTGAAGTATTCAGTTTAGTTTATTTAAATTTAGTTTATACTGCCAGAAGAATGAGGGGAGATCCCAGCATTAATTCGACGGTACTGCGTAACGTGACCGTAACCTCAGTCAACATTCGTGCAACATCAGAGTGTTGGAGCAGGTGTGTCTACTTTCCACACTTTTGGGGCAAACATCGTACTTCATTAATGGGCAATATGCATGACCATCCGCTCACCCAAAAGGGACGAGGAGATGCGGGTCTTAAACTAACTTGGCTTTCTTGTTGGGGACGAAAAGGTGAACTGTGGAGCTCGCAGCGCTCGCCGAGTTGGTGGTTCACACGAGGTATGTGCACCACATCACTAATTTGTGTGTAAAATATCATTTCATTTCGTACCTCCAGGAAATTAACCAATATTGCGCGCATGGCGCGAGCAGAAGCGCCAGAGCGGCGGCTCAATTGTAGCGCACGTAGGACAAGAAGGTATTCCCAGCTACGTCGCAGACGCTCTAGTTTAAATAGGTGCCTGAAGTGTAAATCCCATTACAGGCTCCCGGGTCAACAACCACTTCTTGGTGTAGTTCGTAAAGTTCGCCGGACACCTTTCACCTGCATGATACTAGGGTGATTAACATTTATAATGGGATTGAGGAACCAGCCAAATTAAATGTTGAGGGCTCGGTAGGCAGCAGAATTCTCATCCTAGGGGTAGTACCAGCTGGCAATGCTGATACAGGCCTTGTCACAAATAACGTTTTCATCCTTGAGTTCACAGAATGTCGGTACTGCCTTACCATTACAGCAAAGCATTGCGGGAAAAAGTGTACGCCGGTGAGTCCGAACCAGAGTGGCCGAAAGTACATACTGTAACCTCTTCCGTCAAACGCAAAGGTCTCATTGAATGTCGTCCTGAGCTGCACCTTACTCTCCCACTTGTTAACCAACAGACCCGAGTACTCCGCAAAGTGGTCGACAATTTCAGGGCTGAACCAACATTAGCTTGGTTCAAGGTGCGATTGCAACTCGCAGGAAGGCCCCCATGATAAATGGTAAGAATCGGCACGACGTGGTAAGCATCTGGAGGATATTCCGGTTTCCGGATGAAGCGATAGAAGTTTCGCAACTAAAGCGTATTGTTAGGATCGCAAATATGACGACAGTAACGGACTGGCCACAGAGAGCCAAAACGAGGCTCACTTCCGAGTTTTCCTCGTTCCGATAAGCCTCTCTTCCGTTCCAACGTTCGATGGTTCTCTCTTCACAATGTCCTGCCCACCGTCGCGGCTGGAGGAATTGCCTTTGTGGAGCCTGCGCATGTGTCATCGCTCGAAGGATTTATATACGTGATTATCGTTAAGGTACACAGTACTTCGGCACCCATCGACAAACAGGATCCGAGAACAGCGACGAAAGCTCTGAATTTGACGTCAAGATCGGTACTTTACGCCATCGGATAGTTAGCCCAGACGAGAATGAACACTGGCCAGGTTCTTACGTTGGCTACCCAATCGCATTTGTCCAGACCAGCAGAGAAGGAAGTGATCCGTGGGAGTACGGGTTGGTTACAGGGTATAGCATGCAAGCCGATTTGACTCTACTATATGTACGAGTCGATACTCGAGCTCTCCGCGTTCAACTCACCACTCCTTCAACGGTTATTGCTGTGGGCCCCCCAACTATGCGTTACGCACAGGTGCCGCTGTCAACGTGACAAATTGGAACACATTTGAGTTACTTGACCGACAGAACGAAGTTATGTGTGGCATGAGGCAAGAGCCGATCAGGCATTCCTACAAGTGTTACTTCAACTATGCTCAGTATTCTATTCAATCCAACCGAACAAATCCCTCTTATTTGACCCGACACGGTAGAAGTCGTGATCGTCCCTAGACAGCATATCGTGGACTGCAAGCTCAATGGTCGCATTAGGAGACATGCCGACGTCTTCAGCGACACCGAACTTACATAGTAAATGTGCACCTAGAACACCCCAATGATATGACTAACAATATTAACCTGACCTTGAGTAACTCAGATGACGAAGGAAAAACGGAGGACCAGTCGACTGAACAAGCTGACATCAGCAGTGTCCGCGTCCAAATTCGCCCACTCGTCAAGCGATCTCATCTCAATACAATACATAAATAAGTTTTTGTCGACCCACCGTGCTTCGACTCGCGTACGACTGCAGCTTTGGCATCAGAGGTTTGTCGCTAATGCATTTTCGGTGTTTCATTCACGAACTCGAAGCACAATCTACAACTACACCCGTTAACATGACCAACTTTGGCCGGTCAAATACGCTTCAACCAGCTCATCCTCCGCATTACCTGCGTGACATCGTCAAACAAACCGCACAGACAATTGTTACGGCCTCCCAATTATAAAACCATCAACGCTCACGTTCAGCACGTACGAGATCACATTTGCAAAGGCCAGATAGACGGCAACTACCTCGTTGTAGAAACCGTTTACTGGACCAATGGTAGAGATATTCATCAGCCCGATTGGAGAAGTTGAAAAATCACAGTCATCAACAGCAATCCGCCTTATCAATGCCTACTCTTACCCTGACGGAGTTTCAGTAAACGAATTCACGGAGCATATCAATTTTCCAGAGGTATCGTGCAACCCTCCACACGATATTGCCTGTCGAGTTTTTGAGTTACGAACTCGTTTTCCTGGTCACCCAATACTAGTGATGCTTGGCGACGTGTCCGGAGCGTTTCGCCATATCCCACTAGACGCTCATCACGTGCACATGTTTGCCTTTCGGTTTGAAGGTTATATCGTCAAACTACTAGGTAGCCTTCGTTACATTTCGACTTGTTTTCCATCAGCCTGGGGCTTCTATCAGAACGTCCATGCATTTGCGACAACATTTCCACATAACTTCACTCGGCGTCAAGGTGTACAAGACGTCTATGACGATCTGGGATACCTTTTGGCCGTGCTATCTCAAGAGAAACAATTAAAACGCAATTCCCGTCGAACACTTCACCCACGTGCAGTCACGTATTCATGGACGCATCTGACACTGAAGTTTATGTGCTAGAACCGCAACTTAAGGAGTACATTCGTGTCCGGTTCAGCACAGCAGTACGCGAAACATTTGCTCGCACGACAGCAGACAATTCGATTAACTTACGCGAACTGATGAGTGTCGCCCTTGCCGCACTACGCTGGGGTCCGGCCTGGGCTCCTACAGGTCGCGACCGCACCCACATCCAGATGTGGATCGATAACACAAGCGCGGTGGCATGGCTGGAAAATGTTCCAGTCATCAGCCATTAGCACGAACTTACAATCGACTCATTTCTCTGTCGGAGATCCAGCACTCCTTCACAAGTTCAACAGCACACATCCGGGGGGAGCACAACACGATGGCCGATGCTGGGCCCAGAGCGCGGAGTACAGATCACCCACTATTCACAGTTTGGACTACATTATCCGATTCGTGGTCACAGGTACCGATTTTGCCACCATTCGACAATCTCTTGGGTCTCTGGGAGATGTTCCCGGCGAAAATGCTCTTGCACGGTCAACTTCCGGGAAGTATTCAACGCACTGACGCCAATGGTGCCAATTCTTACATCAGTTAGGCTGCTCACAAAACCCGGGAAAGTGACTAATAAGAGCTAGGATGCTTCGCAATTTACTGCTGGAAGCATGGCTGGAACCAGCATCGGCACGGCAACACATTCAACATTATCAAACCCAAGTTAGCCAGCATTAGGTGGTACCACAAATGGCACCTAGGAATCGACTTACTCACTTCGCCGGACTTTACGATACTTCTACAAGGTATTAAGCGCTTACCACCACCGGTACACAAGCTCCAAGCAATGACACCAGCGTTCCTGAGATTGTTGTACCACCGGCTGGACCTACAACAACCACATCACCGCCTCTTGTGGGGCAGTGTACTAGTCGGATTCTTTTTCCTCCTTCGTAGATCCGAGTATCTACGAATCGGCCAATCTCGCCATTTCTACTACCTGAAGCATCAAAACTCGTTTTTCCCGGACGGAAGGAAGACAAACAACAGAGGACAATGCAACTTCAGTTACGAACGGATTAGAAAAAGCGAAAAATTATCAATTTGGACGGGGGGGGGCGTGGCGAACAACGCACGCATCTGGAGACCCGACCGTCTGCCCAGTTATTGCTCTTAAACATCTCAACATTGTCAGGAGGTCAGCCAATCACACGAGCCGGTATCTCTATGGTAATCTCACGGCAACAGCAATAGCCAAGGCGTTCAAGGTTGTAGCTAAATCCATGGGTGTTCCAGAGTCCAATTATTCAACGCACTCCGTCCGGATCGGAGGTAGCACCGCACTTTTGAGTGGTCAAGCAAACGTCACCGCGATTAAGCTTTTGGTCGATGGGTATCCAACTGCTTCGAACAGTACCCCATCCAAGCTGCCAATTCAACGGTGACCCTTTCACGAGTAATGGTGGACAATCATGGTCGACGTTCAAACCAGACGTAAGGCCAAGTGAGCAAACTTTATGGGGGCCACTCACCACGCCCTTACTCAAGGCTGGTTGAGGACAATGAAATTCCTTGCCCCAAATGACTGAGTTCCATCCTTGGAAATCGTTGGCGTTGACCTGCTTACTAAGATCTGGAACCACGCAACATGAATTTCATGCAACGTGTGGCGACGTTGCACATCATTGAACCTGACAAGGTAATCGAGAAAAGGAAGGCGTGTCCACAATGCGCTTTACGTCATTCTCGTTGCGGTAGTAGAAATCGTCGCCACCATGGCACTACATATCTGGTGTATCTCTACACAAAGCATCAAGATGCTGGGCGTGTGATCCCTCTGTTGACGGCCCTTCTCACTTGGCTCATGACGGTGATCAAGCCAAATATGAAAAACTCAGGGAAGTACTCTCTGGATGTCATATATTCTATTCCAAAATTATCCAAATCGGTCTGAATTGTCTAAAACTAAATTGCACTTCTGAGGTAAATTACACAGTTATGATCAGCTGATGGAGCAAAATAAATTCGCAGCTAAAATGCTAAATTTTAGAGGCAATCCTTAGCAGTAGAATAGTCGTTTAAAATTCTGCGTGGCCAGTGTGTAGTGTTCTACCGCGTTTGCACCGACAATTTCACGTCGCTCATGGCGGGCAAGGCGTAGGTAATTAGATTGTATCTATAACGTGTCCGTTCCCTGTGGAACCAAGGGCGGACGGAGGGTCTAAATGGGGGGGGGCGTCAGCCCCCCCCATTTTTTGCTGGAGTAGTTTCAAATGC
>NBNE01000278.1:0-27830 GCA_002215365.1 Phytophthora megakarya
CAGCAGCAGGATGGCGACACCTTCGAGTCCCAACCTCATGCTGTTCGACGAGCCGCCGTTAGTGACCGCTCCTGCCTCTGCGTCTTCAGTCGACAGCGTCGAATCTTCGTCCTTCGCTCTCGCGCCGTCGTCCCCAGTGGAGATGCCAAGCGACGCCGAGTCGGATCGCCAAGTGCTGCACTTCTTCATCGCATGTCGCGGCGTGGACGGCAACTCGCTCGTGTCCCCTGCGCGCTCGGCGCAGACGCTGGTGCGCGGGGCCTTCAACATGCTCAGCAGCGCAGCCAACACCAAGTCGCCGCGCGCCAAGCCGCCGACCGAAGTGAACGTGGAAGTGCGCGTGAGTCGAGAGACGCCGATCTTCGGCTTTGACGCGGACATTTCAGCTCCGATCGCTCCTCCTGCTCCTACCAGCGGAGGGCTGACGCTCGAGATGGACAGTTTCGGAGAGTTAGGAGCAGCAATTACAGACAAAACAGCCCTTCCAGACGGACTTTTAGACAGCGAGAGCTACTGGAGCGAACGCCACAAAAGCCGCAATCCCAGATTCTCAGTGGGCTTCAGTGTGCGCTGCAAGAACCCGGCGGAGTTCGACCGCCACGTGCAGATTATGGTCATGATCCCGGACGAAGGCACATCCTCCAACAGAAACAGCCAAGTGTTCGGCTACGCGTTGACGTCGTTCCAGGAGATGTTCACAGTGGCTACCAGTGGCAACTTCAAGCAGAAGATGACGTTGCCAGTGCACTCGACCGTGCTCGATGGAGCTACGATGGAGTTGCAATTTGCTAACGTTGAACCGCAGGAACACCCGCTTTTCAAAGCGCAACACAATTTGTTTCGGAGTTTCCTGTTTTACCCGTTGATGAAGGAAGAACATGCAGAGATGCAGGCTGCGAATGCCAAGTTGGCGGTAGAAGAAGCGGCAGAAGTGGACTTAAGTGTCAAGATCCCGTTGCAATTGTTGCGAGTGTGTCAGGACGAGCTGCTGCTAATGTATGATGAGTGGAAATTGCGATACGATTACAGCCGAAAGAAAGCCCGATACTTTGATAATGACGCGGAGGCACTCAACTTTGGACAGGACGTTTTCCGGGTTCAAGTGGTTTGTGGACGTGATTTGAAGACGAAACCTAGTGCTGCAGCAGCGACAGGTGCGGAATTTGAAATGACATCAGAGCTGGATACACGTTCTTCGCGGACTTCAGGCTTTTCAGTTGGTAGTATGGTTGGCGGCCGAGGGAGCCTTGTGAATCGGATCAAGGTTGGTAAGTGGGGTGGTAGTAATGCTTCATCATCGTCCTTTAGCAGCAATGATCCTGACACAGAGGCAGCATCTGAATCTACCAGTGCAGTTCACCCATTTGTCGTGGTCAAATTTGATGACGGTGTGGCTGGAAACCGAGAGTTCACAGTGGGAAAAACGAATACAGAATACGATTCACCAAATCCGGTTTGGTCATCGAACAAAAATTCGAGTACCAAATGTCCTCATGGAAAGCCCAACGTTAAGTTTCACGCGTCAAGAGTGTTGAAGAGCCGCGTGGTTGTATCCCCAGTAAATGCCTTGAAACAATTTGTATTTTATAGACCAAGTACGCCAGGGTCGACCGAGCAACCACTTGCTGGGTGGCTCCGTTTTCAAGTATACAATGAACATTACGGCTACATGAGTGGCATTGATAATAATTTAATCGGCGAAGTAATGATCCCGCTGCAGAGTGTTCGCGACGCAATGACTGTTGAAGAGAAAATTGTATTTGATGATGATGATGGTACCGAAGGCAATGCGGATGGCAGTCATGAAGTAAAATCACGCCAAATTGTGACGTCTCTCACTCTTGTAGATTGGTTTGATGTCCGCTCACCTTCGACAGACGAGATATTTGGGCAAATTCAACTTCGCATTAATATTCTACTCGCAAACCCACTCGAACCAGTCAGCGATGATCTACTTACTGGCCATGCATCAGAAGAACCTTCAGCACTTCCAAGAAGATACCGGCGGGTTACAGACTGCTCACCACCGCCTGGGGATGGTGTTATTGAAAACGAGATTCCGATAAACTTTTTGTATCCCCACGTGCTTCACATTCGCAAACAAATAGCAGAAGTTACTGATATGATTCGATTGACCGAACATTTGGTCGAGGAGAAGAAGACGTTCAAATCAAGTCTACACAAGAAACGCGCTGATATACAAGGGATCCCAACAAATCTGCACGTGTCTTACTTCCGAATATTCCGTCATTTTGGATCGCAATCCCTGCCACACCCTGCGATGGACACACAGACGTCAACTGAAGACCTACTTGGCTTAGATGATAGCGATGCCCACTTTGGTGCATCCGTTTCGCGTGATTCATTGTTTACTTCCGAATATTCCGTCATTTTGGATCGCAATCCCTGCCACACCTTGCAATGGACACACAGACGTCAACTGAAGATTTACTTGGCTTAGATGATAGTGATGCGCACTTTGGTGCATCCGTTTCGCGTGATTCATTATCGATACAAGAGCGTATGATGATCCCGGAAACCCACGCAACTGTAACTTGTGGCGCTCCAACTGCACACGCGATGGGATTGAGCGATTGTGGTCTGCGAGAAATGGAGCTTGAGATGCAGAACTTCGAAAGTGTGTTAGAGAAAAGTACGCCGCGATTAATGGGAAGTCCTGTTAGTCCTGTTAGTGACAGCAATTGCTTTATTCCAGAAGATTCCTCTGATTTCTTTTATCCCCCGATGGAAGATGAGAGTGAGGCTGAGGTAGAAGATGACGTTCGTAGTACCGACAGTGGTTTTACCTCAGACCCACCTGCACCTACATCAAGTGATACAAGTCCTACTTCAGCTTCTACCATAACCCCAGTGGAGCCTGCACCAAAGAGGAAGGCATCCAAATATTCCATGATGGCTCGCAAAGCTGCAGCAGCTCGAGCTAAGGCTCTGTCAAACAACCGGTTTGTGAAAAAGAAGAAAAGTTCTCGTCAGCTTGATCAAAAGAGCAGCGAAGAGAAGGCATCCGTTTATGCGAAATATCCTTCACTTCGAACGGAGCCAGAAGAGGGTGTGGATCCGACGACATCTATTAATTATGCCGTACGGATGTTGTGTCGACTGGAAATGTTGCGTACGGATTATTATTTGCGGAAGAGCGTTGCTGTATCTCAGTCTGTGAGTAGTCTTGTCACCTGCTTCATGGCGGAATTAGACTTGTGTCTCCAAGAAAGGAATGAGAAGGTGCTGGATCAAATGGCGAAGGTTGGATTCTTAATTGGATGGGAAAGCCTCATTTCATCCCATGGTAAGGAGCTGTATATGATTTCAGACGCATGGGTGGCCATCAAATGCCTGGAGACATTTTCTTTTAAGCTCATTGAGGGCATTGATATGGATGTAGTGGTGGAAAAGCACGAGGACTCGGGCTACATTATTAAGGTTCCAATTTCTCCGGTGCAGTTTGCCATATTACCCGAGGTATTGAAGAGTGGTGGATTGATCAGTGTCACAGCGGTACTATTTACACAAGGCATTAACGAAATGCAGACTTTGGCGAACATGGTGGGGCACTCGGGTGTCTCCATCCAGCGCAAGATCAACAGTACCAGTTTCCGCGCCATATCGGATTATTACAATCGGTTTACGGAAATCTGCGGAGTTGGAATGTCTGAGGTGAGCGTAGGATCTCACCCCGATGAGATCTTGCGGAACTTGCGCGTGAGTGTGGAGAGTGAGAACTCGGCGTCGAAGAACACGTGCATCTTGTTGCATGCTGCGGATGCTGTACGCAGTCTAAATGGTGGTCGGGTCACTTACTGCAAATCAGGCAAGGATCGAACTGCCATGAGTACGACGCTCGAACAAGCAAGACTTCTTGTCCAGCGGAAGCGCCATGTGCTCCAAGAAATTGAGTCCGGAAGCTCCACTGAGTACGGCCCGCTGGAAGAAGTGAAGGACGTGGCCAACATGATGCGGGAATTCGGCGTTCGCATTCACGTCGCGAAGAAGAATGTGGGGCGCTTCAAGTACTCGTTCAATTCACTCCAACGCAAGTATCTGCCCGAGATTTACCGACCTCCCATGTCCACGATTCAAGACATGGTGACTTCTGTGACAGCACGCGATTCCTAGACTTTGCAGACACAAGATGAACTAACTACTGAGTGTATGATTGATGCACATTTTATTCGAGTTGTATCTTAGACACATGCCAATATCGACACGATGGCAGCAGAGAGCGACCAACTGCCACTCCTGCGCACCTCAGACACTTCTCCACACGCACACGAAATCTATTCTTCATCCTCCTCCTCGCTCTCCTCCTCGGGCGTCTCAAGCCACGTGAGCCACGTCGACGTCTGGATAATAGCCTTCATGCGTCCAGGCACGTCTCCGTCCACGTCGTACTTGTACTCGAAGAAGCCCGTTTCGTCAATGATGTCGAGACTGTAGAGGGCCATGAAGCACTTCTCAATCAGCCCCTTGGGGAAGTCGTACTTGTTCAGGAAGACCTGCAGCGCGTACAGCGCTTCCATCTGGTCCTTCTTGTCGGCGTCCTCCATGGCGAATTTGAGCAGTTCGCCGTACGCAGGCAGCGCGATCCAGTTGGCGCTGGCCTTGGCCACGTCCTCGGCCGCAGTCGTCACCTCCTCAAAGAGGACCGCTCCGCTCGGACGTCCGTTCTTCTTGAACAGCGTCTTGGCCACGTCGGCCAGCTCCTCTCCCTTCTTGCCGCTGGCTAGTACCTGCTTCATCGTTTCACGGTCGACGTCCGCCTTCTGGGCAGCAGCCTCCTCAGCCTTCTTCTTCTCCTCGGCCGCCACGCGCTTGGCCTCTTCGGCCGCGAGTCGCTCCTCCTCCGCCTTCTTCTTGCGCTCCTCGCGCTTCTGCTGGGCGCGTGCCTTCTTGTCCATCACAGGCTCGGGCGTCTGTTCCTGTCGGTCGCTCACGCGCATGTTGGCCACACCACTAGACAGATCGTCGCCTCCACGGGCGAAGCGGCCGGCCGCGCGGCCTTCAAAGCGGTCTCCTCCAAAGCGGTCTCCGCCGAAGCGGTCGTCGCGGCCTCCCCGTCCTCCGAAGGCGCTGGACCACTTGTCTCCGCTGTTGCGCACGTCCCCGCTGCTGCCTTCTCCGCGGCGCGACAGGTTCAACCGCATGTGGGCCGGTCGCTCTTCGCTCTGGAAGTCGTCGCGCGCCGGTCGGTCGTAGCGCGAGGGGCCGCCGAAGCGGTCGCCGCCTCCTCCGCGCCAGTTGCCGCCCTCGTCGTTCCGGCCGAAGCGGTCGCCTCCCCGGTCTCCGAAGCCTCCGCCGCCGCCGCGCCGGTCGCCGCGCCACTGATCGGACTGCTCACTGCGCGACGGCTCGCGCTCGAAGCGGTCGCCTCCACGGTCTCCGAAGCGGTCCCCACGTCCGCCGCGGTAGTTTCCGTCGTCGTCATCTGCGCGCGCGCGTGGTCCGGACGGCAGCGCCGCCTCGGGGATGTAGGACGCCGCTTGGTCTCCGAGGAACTCGCCCAGGCCGATTTTCTTGCCGCGGACCATTTTTACTTGAATTCTGGGAGAAGAGGGAATGGCTGGTTGGCGGGAAGTTACGTGCGTCACACAGGTTTACCACATGGCTACACTCTGCCGTAGTGACAGTTGCTATTTTGGTTGAAGATGAAGCGCAGTGAAAATGTCTTGCCGAATGGTTGGGAGTATGTAAGTTTGTTGTTATTTTTTATCTGTTGAGAATTTATTATACCTAATGGGGTAGTAGAGTAGAATGATGCAGTGTCGCCAACGAAATTCCTAGGACGCTTGAGTTGGGAGAAAGGAATGTTGGAGAATGTAGTTGGGCCGGCATTCCGCACTTGTAAAGACACTCGACCACCTGCGGTACCAGCCACTTTATCTCCAGTGGCACATTCATCAACGAAGCAATTTACGTTTTTAACGCAGCCAATCTCACTGAAAAATACATTGACGACACAGCCAAGTTGTAAAGACACTCGACCACCTGCGGTACCAGCCACTTTATCTCCAGTGACACATTCATCAACGAAGCAATTTACGTTTTTAACGCAGCCAATTTCATTGACAACGCAGCCAATTTCACTGAAAAATACATTGACGACACAGCCAAGCTCATTGAAAAATGCATTAGCTGCTGCATCACCGACAGCTTTGAAGAAACAGTGGAAAAGTGGAAATGGACCCGGTCCGATGACAATTCAAGAGTCGTATGAGGAAGTGGAGAAAATATTGGAAAACCACAGAAGACAACGCAAGCAATCGCGACCTCATCGGGTCGAAGCGTTGAATATCGACAACGAACTATCCCGACAAACTTTCGTGTTTGCACCTTTAGATGACGTGCGAATGTTGTCCGATATTGCAGAACAAGAAGCGGCAGATGTGCGAGAAGGTTTGTCGAAAGTTGGCTCAGAATTCGACATGGAACATGAAGCGGTAGGATTGAACGCCACACTGAAGTACTTTGGCCCTGAAGCTCGTGCTTCCTACTATCGACTGTACCGGGAACTGCATAGCAAACCTCAACTTTTTGTTGATCGAGACACGCATGAATATCATCATCGAGGGTCGGTATGCAAGAAATCGAGTGCTTTTGGTCCAAGACGGTCAGTGGCATTGCGACGATCTCTACCAACATTGGAGCAAGCGCAGATTTCAGTTGGAGGCGACACAAATCTAGCTTCGTCAGTACCTCGTTCACCACGCACGCTTTTTCTAGGTGCGTGTTTGGCAGGGGGTAAGACTGCACCAACACTGTTGCTGCGAAAAGAGTACAACAAACGTGTATTCGACTTCAGTCATCAAGGACTTGGCGACAATTTTATCGTTCGGTTCGCTGCTTGTCTGCCTGAGCTGCCTCTTGTGGAGTGCATCAACGTGTGTGGCAACCGACTGACCGACGCAGGGATATCATGTTTGTTGCGGGCTCTGGAAAACAAACCGCACTTAACTTCACTTGACATATCGTCGAATCCGATTGGTGTCGATGCGGCTAATGTACTTCGGGGATATACACGTTCTAACCTGTGTACGCTGCGTTTACTAGCCCTCAACGAAGTTTCATTGAGTGATCATGAGTGTGTACGGTTGGCAAAAGCGCTCGAACACAACAAATCGATCGATCGTCTTTTACTTCGTGGAAACCAAATCGGACTAAAGGTGCTCGTTACAACAGATATTTATCCAGAAAACGAATACGAGGAGGAAGAGGAAGGAGAGAAATCGGTCAAAATTTCGACTGGGGGTCAAGCCCTTGGTGCCATGCTCACCTCCAATTTGACAATACAACAATTGTGAATACGAGGAGGAAGAGGAAGGAGAAAAATCGGTCAAAATTTCGACTGGGGGCCAAGCCCTTGGTGCCATGCTCACCTCCAATTTGACAATACAACAATTGGATTTGTCGTGGAACCAGCTGCATGCTACTGGAAGTGCTTTCATCACCGCAGCACTACCGATGAATTATCAATTGCGAGAACTCGACTTGAGCTATAATTCATTGGGAAATCAAGGAGCATTGGCTATTGCTCACGCTTTGCGTGCTGGTGCAAGGTTAAGTAGACTGATGTTGAGTTACAACGGTATATCGCCTCGAGGTGGAGTAGGTTTGGCCAGTGGTCTAGCAGTGAATTCGTCACTGTCAATGTTGACTCTGGATGGGAATCCTTTGGGAGTCCAGGGTGGTAAAGCTCTTATGCACGCAAGTTGTACGCCTCGACCGAACTCGACTGTCTGTCAGCTTTCACTATTAGATTGTAGTTTAGACGTATCAGCACCGAAAATGTCTGCAGCTACAGGTGACGAGCAACTACATGTTTTCAATCCGGCAGATCCGGCTGGTAGCTACGCTTTGGACCTCAGTGATTCCTACGAGCACATGGTAGCTCACGAACTGCTGCGACTTGCAGTATCGCATTCTACCCGATATCATTTTACGAAACTCGAGTATCTACCATCGACACAAAGTCGAGCTCCAGTGACGAAACTAGAGATAGTCAAACGGCGTATCAAACCTTCATCGTCACCGGCACCTGAGGATTTACCTGTGCAAACCAGAAGAGGAAGTCAATCGCTTAGTCCTTTGGCAATGTTGTTTCGACGTTTAGATCAGGATGGATCTGGTTTTGTAGAGGCAAGTGAACTTTTAAACGCGCTACGAAGTTGTGGTCTGGATGTCTCTGATGAGCAGTTAAGTGGATATCTACAAAAGTACGACTACGATAACAGTGGATCGTTGCACAAACGCGAGTTTTCGGATCTATTCGCACGTGTTGGCTTTGCTTTCGTCGATTCTGATAGTTCCGGGTCGTTGGATGTTAGTGAACTTCGTCGTGTATTTCAACTGCTCGGTGTGGACGATCAGGCTAAAGGTGACGACGCCATCGCACGTATGATTGCAAAATATGATCTAGATGGTTCGGGTGAAATTGACGCCTATGAATTTCTCGAATTCATGACTTCTGAAGTCCTCACAGTTCAAGATGACCCACAAACAGTTAAAGACAAGGAAGAAGCAATGATGATGAGGCTTGAACCATGTGAAGTTGGTTCTGGACAAACCTGGCAAATTCCCGACTCAGGACAGCTCACTGCAGACTTTGTTCACAGCGGTGGTATCGACATGGACAAGGAACAACAGGCAGGAAACGATACTGTCCTCCGACCATCAGACTCAAAGTTGATGCCTGATACCATGCTATCGAGGTTTCTAATTAATGCGCCCAGTATTAGCCGTAACATTACAGAGCAGACCGATTTCTTGTACACTGTTTTGAACGAGTCAGGAATGTATCTGTCTGCATCCCAAGGAGAACAACTTCTTTCCCGACAAGGAGTAGCGTCCTCTGCAGTTCGACCGGGAAGGCGGTTGGCATCACTGGCGAAATTGCTGCCTCGGATAATTGATCACCGTGAAGCGAGTAGTTTGGTAACTCGGGTTGTGGATATTAAAAACCAGTGGCTTGAACGACTTGCTTTGCGTCGTTGGCTCGGAAGTCAACCTTTTAGCGTCTTGGTGGGATCGCTCACGAACGCGTATTCTTTCGACTTAACTCGTGACGATCATCGAGTTGCTCTACACAGATTAGCGTTGATCGCACAAGAGGAAAAGCAGTTTAGTCGCTGGCGTTCTGGGCGCAGTGATACTTCTCAAGTCGGAAATTGGGAAAACTTCAGGTGGGCGACTCTGGATGGAGAACCGGTGTTGCTCTCTAGTTCCTATATTTTGAACAAATTGCTAGGACCGACACGCGCAGCATCAAACTCGATTCCACCTCCGTCCAAACTTGTTTTCTACTACGTGAGTACAACTCGACCACCTCGAGGCACAAAGTGTCTGAGCCAACGTCGGTTTGAACAATTGGCAGCTGTCCTAGCTCAGCCTCCGCATGAAAGTGAAATATCCGCTCTTTGTGAAGATCATCCTGGTCAAGAACAAGATGACAAGGCAACCAAAATGAGGATACAAGCTGTATTACATTGGGAGCATGTACGTCGCTATGTAATGGATTCTGCGGCTGAAAAGAAGCAAAATAATAGGAGACCCTGTGTTGCTGGTGAAACATTGACTCGACTTACAAACACCCTGGAGGGGTTACAGCAGAAATTATTGTTACTCGAGATCTTGGTAGCTGAACGTTGGCTAAGCTGTACCCAAGCGCAAGAACTTGTGAATGCGTTCCCGAATGCCGTTAGAGCCCGTGCTAGAGCCGCTTGTCTGGCATTTCCTCGCATCGTCGATCTCGAAAACTTCATTCAGGTACAATACCCAGACTGTTGCTGTGGATACGATCGGTTTTTAGTTTGTCATGCTGATCCTATATTTTGGCAGATTTACGATCGTCTCTCGACAGAAGATCAAGAAGAGTGTGTTAGACGTCTTGGCTGGCTCAATATTTTTGATCCGCTACAACCAGATAGATCGTACTCATTGTTGAATTTAAGCATCCATGACGAGCGCGAACTAGTGCAAATGTTGTCGCAACTAGCACTTCAAGAAGGGGTACGTTTCGTCCATGTTGTCTTACGTTTCTTACTAGTAATTCATTATAATAATTTGTCTTTCGATTGTAGACGTGTTGTTGGCAAAATGCTTCCTATCAGCCGAGCATAACTTTTGTAGAAGGAGACCAAGTTTCTGAAATGACAGATAGCGTGCTTGTACTTCCACCGCCTGGTTGGGGGCGACCGGATGCCGCCGGCCCTGATAGTGTGAAACACCACGGCACCGTGTCTTTGTCTTACCAATCCAGCAATGGCTCCATGACCCACGAAAGCGACCAAGTTCAACCGAGGACAGACGAAACTCAGCGAGATGCTGAAAGGTTAACCCTGCGCGAACGTGTGTTATGTGGTTCGAGGCTCTTCCTGTGAGCATTTTCAAGTAACAAATCAGTGGTAGCAAATTCACTGGAAGCCTTTCTGACTGTACGATGGTGTTGGTCATAACGTGTGGTCAGGAGAAAGCTACTCACTCCTACGTTTGACATAATATAGACCTCCACCGATGGGTGCTCGGTTCAGCGTTCGGCGGATGCTGCCAAACAACCGGGGACAGCAATTTATCTGTTGAAAAGTATAATGAATTTCTCAGAGCTCGCTTAAACTCAAAGCCTTATTTTCCAATTGTTCAGCTTCTCAACACATTTGACCTCGCTTGCATCACATTTACCATGCTGCACTCCAAAATTGCCTGGATTGCATCGTATGCAACGAAGCTCGCTTAAACTCAAAGCCTCATTCTCCAATTGTTCAGCTGCTCAACACATTTGACCTCGCTTGCATCACGTTTACCATGCTGCACTCCAAAATTGCCTGGATTGCATCGTATGCAACGATGTTGATGTCTGCTGCTGTCAACGTGGATTGTGCAAAGGGTTTCGAAAATGGAGTCGAGAAAGCTGTTCGTCTGGCAAATGAGGTTCCTGAAGGTGGAGTTGGCATCCTCGTCGTCGACCAGCAAGTCAGCTTTCACCCTGGAGGATCTCTGGCCGTTGCCAACGCCAATGAAGACGCTGCTCGCATTGCTGCGTTCATCTCAAAACACACTTCCGAGTTGTCACAAGTCGTGATGACCATGGACTCGCACCAGCGCTATCACATTGCACACGGCATTTTCTGGGAGAACGATGCTGGCGAATCGCCGGATCCATTCACGACAATCTACGCACAGAATATCACGGATGGCGTGTGGAAACCGCGAGATTCGAGTTTGAACGAGTATGTGTTGGCATACACGAAGTCACTAGAGGCCAAGGGCAAGTTCTCGCTTACGATCTGGCCGGAACACTGCATCATCGGATCACCGGGACACAACATCGTTCCTAACGTTCTTGCATCCGCCCTTGAGTGGACGAAAAAGTCGTTGAAGCCGATCCAATATGTGATGAAAGGCAGCAATCCCTACACGGAGCACTATTCGGCGCTGCGGGCGGAGTACGAGCTAGCCTACGATCCATCTACCAGGTTAGACACGTATCAAATGAATGGTAGAATGGTGTGGTTGATCTAATATTCTTGTTTGTTGACAGGTTGAACACGGCGTTGATCAAGTCACTACAGCGAGCACAGAAAATTGTCATCGTTGGTGAGGCGCTGTCACACTGCGTCAATTTCACTGTCCGCGACCTCGTGGACAATTGGCCAGTCGAAAGATTGAGCGATCTCGTGATTCTGACGGACTGCTCATCGCCAGTGGCTGGATTCGAGGCTGAGGCAAAGGTAATAAAGGCTTACAATTTGATGTTGATGTTGAACCATAAAACTAAAGAAAAATCGTATGCCACAGCAATTCCTCGCCGACATGGCTGCGAAGGGCTTAACGCTGACGACGTCCACGGAGTTCAATGCCTGAGTGCGTGATTGTTACACATTCAGCATTTAGAGCATACCTTTATGCATATTACAGTCCTTCCAGATAATTGCTTAGATGTAGCTAAACCAGTGTTCATTCGTGCGGTACTTCTGTACGTTCACTTACTGTATCTTTCAAGAACTGAGTGCGTGATTGTTACACATTCACCATTTACTGCATACCTTTATGCATATTACAGTACTTCCAGATAATTGCTTAGATGTAGCTAAACAGAATATTTCAGTGTTCATTCGTGTTCATGCGGTACTTCTGTATGTTCACTTACTGTATCTTTCAAGCATTTCTTAATGAAAATGAAGTTCTTAAGATGTCTTCATCAACCAACCATCTATGTATTAGCGCTTGCAGTATTTTGTACTGCCATAGTCTGTGCCTACTGCATTCTTACAGCTCGTCCTTGGTTGCGGGTTCCTCAGCGAACTCGTCAACTTCCTCTTCCTCAGTTGAGAACTTTTCGGTGGACTCAGTCGGAATTGTTTCCAAATCGTCAACCACCTCGGCACGAGGCACAATGTTGGCTCTGTAAACACCAGTGTACGACGGCAGCGTGAGCTTGGTCGGGTAGGCACCTCCGAAGTGAATGGTGAGCTTGGTGGCCTCCTTCTTGCCGGCCGAACCAAAGTCGGGCGGGTTGGTAACACCAACAGACACGCGAAGTTGGTGGTCACGCTTGATGACGTACGAGGTGGGCTGGAAGCGGAAAACAGCCTCGTACACCTGGCCAGGCACGATCTCACGGGAGTCTCCACGCTTGAACGAGTGCACATGTGAGTCTGCACGGATCGTCTTATGCACCGGGTTCAACAATGCCTCTGTGATGTACGTGACACCGGGGCGCTTGTTCTCGTTCGGGAATGGAGCTGTGAAGTCAACGTCCTCCAGGTACGCAACGAGGTTGACATCTGGCTGGTCCACTGAGAAAAAGAGACGCAGTTCTGCCTCACCCGTGATCTCCATCAGCGGCAGTTCGGGGGTCAGGAAAGTTGCGTACTGGTCAGCGAGCGGTGTGCGATCGTAGTAGTACATGGGACGCAGACCGAAGAGATGGTCCAGCATATTCCAGCGTGAGACCGCATCCAGGGTAGGCTTCGTCGATACGTTACGCGATACCTCGTTCACCTCTGTCTCCGGCTCAGACTGGAATTCCTGGTTAGCGCCAAGGTAGAAGGTCTCGTCGCTCAAATACGCCGGCGGCCATGAGCTCGACTCTTTCCAGCGGTTGTGTGCCATGGTGAAGTAGTGCACCGGCAGTTCGTCCTCGATTTTGGTGATCTTGCGGCGGTTGCTGTACATGTGGTGGTCGAAGAAGCGGCTTACTTCGTCCAGGTGATAGAAGCACTTCTGCTTCGACTGAGCAAATGGATCCGCATTGTCGACACCGGCGTGACTCCACGGACCCAGGGTAAGACGGTGATAGGTTCCGTCCTTCTCAATAGCTGCCATAGCTTCCTTGGGGAGTTCAGGCAGCAGCGACGCAGTGTCAGCATCCAGCGCGTTGGTCAAATACTGGAACAGCACGATACTAGAGCGCGCCACACCCATCCCCAGGGTAAGACGGTGATAGGTTCCGTCCTTCTCAATAGCTTCCATAGCTTCCTTGGGGAGTTCAGGAAGCAGCGACGCAGTGTCAGCATCCAGCGTGTTGGTCAAATACTGGAACAGCACGATACTAGAGCGCGCCACACCCATGTCGAAGAACCCGGCAGCAGTTTGCAGTGCAACACCAGAAGCAGCAATTGCACCAAGATGGCGAATTGCGTCCAACTGTTCCGCCGTCACACCGATCGACGCCAGTTTGTCGTCACGGAAGTGCACATGTTCGAGTTCCTTGGCCAAATCCGGGTTCTTCGAGTGCTGGTGGATATAGTTGTCGAATTTCGCATCGTCTTCATCCACGCGGTAGACTTCACCACCAAAATGCTTGAGCATGAGTCTCGGCTTAAAGGTGGGGATGTTGTTCCAGCGGATCTGTCTGTCGGTAGCGCCCGTGAACGAGGCCCAGTCGTTCAGAGCCTTCTCGTTCTTGACTCCTCCAGGGAACAGAGCGTCCTGGAAGACATCCACAGGCGCACTGTTGACCGACACGGCCTTGAGTGCTTTGTGGCCACTAGCAGCGACCAAAAGCGCACCCACTCCATCGAGTCCTTGGCCGAACGCAGCCACTTCTCCATTGCTCCACGGCTGCTGCGTGATCCACTCGATCACGTCGTAGGCGTCTTGGATCTCTGCATCAGCGAAGTCGAACGCTTTCGTGCCGGCCGACGCTCCGGTGCCGCGGACGTCCACGGAGACCCAGGCGTAGCCGTTAGTGACGAAGCGTTGCACGTAGGCGTTGACCCGCGGGTTGGTGAACTTGCGCTCGTAGCGCGTGAAGACGTTGAAGGGGAAGTCGAGCGTGTAGCCGCGGCCGTGGCGCGTGGGGAAGAGCACAGTGGGCACCTTCTGCTGCTTGTCCCAGAGGTAGTCGGCCAGATACGTGTCCACGGCCAGGTCCACGCCGTCGCGCATGGCCACGTACTGCGTCTCGTGGTGCGTTTTCTTGGGGTCGAAGAAGCGCAGAGACTCGTAGCGCTTCTCGCCGAACCACGAGTGGTCGTTCACGTGCACGTCGCAGGCGATGGGGTCCTCGCGGTTGGAGATGTAGCCGGCCAGTTGGTGCGCGAAGTAGAGCGACATCATGGAGAAGATGGCGTTCTTCATGTAGTACTTGGTGTTGGCTGCAGCCTGGGGCGGAGGAGCAGCGGCCTCCGTCATCCTCCTTCCTACCAATCGACGTGTGCGCTACGTGGAGACTTGGCGAATGACGTACGTGCTAACGGATCCCCTCAAATATGCGATTTGAGAGGGTTTGGAGATGGACGAAAAAGGGGAGGTGTCGACTGTTGACACAACGTTGACAGGAGGACACTTTGGACTCTGATAGAAGCTCCGCGATGGAGGGTTAACAGGGATGTACATGTACTGCAGCAATGGATATAGGGGTGACGTGGAGCTTTTGGTGGACGATGCGTCATGACGATGCAATTGCATGCAACAGGACTGGAGTGCAGCCGCTTAAGGCACGCGCTTTGCACTTCGCCTGCGCGTCTCTGTGCGGGACAGCGGCACGTTTGGCAAGCAGCGACCGCCGAACAACAGACGGATACAACGTCCAGTTGCATGCAAGTGCCAATGTACATGTATCGCTAAAACTCGGTGGACGTCGTGAATGTGAGACCAAGAGCCGCCATGTCCTGGAAAAACTCCTGCGTGAAATAACAATAGGTCAGTCTCTGATGCGTCATGCTGACTGATCACATCCTACAGTACCTCTGCTTCCTCTTCGTATCCTGCCACAGGGGACGAACAGTCCGTCAAGATGATCAAATCGCTTAGTCGATCGACGGGCCACAGTTTCACCAAGTCACGCACTGTGAAGTTCACGCAGTGTGAGAGTGCTTCACCAACGATAACGAGTTTGCTCGACCGCTGCAACGTCTTGATCAGCTCCGTATTCAAACTGTACAACAATAGTCAGTATGTAGACAACACAAGTCTTCCACTCGATCATACCTCGTTGACGGATCGTATGGCAGCTCATATTCCGCTTTCAACGCCGAATAATGCTCTGTGTAGGGGTTACTGCCCTTCATCACATATTGGATCGGCTTCAAAGACTCCCTCGTCCATGCAAGCGCGGACGCAAGAACGTCAGGAACGATGTTGTGTCCCGGTGATCCGATGAGGCAGTGCTCCGGCCAAATCGTGAGTGAGAACTTGCCACTCGCCTCTAATGACCTCGTGTATGCCAACACGTAGTCGTTCAAACTTGAGTCACGTGGCATCCAGACACCGTCCGAAATGTTTTGCGCGTAGATCGTGGTGAACGGCTCGGGTGATTCTCCTGTGGCATTCTGCCAGAAAATGCCATGTGCGATGTGGTACCGTTGGTGTGAGTCCATGGTCAGCACGACTTGGTTTAGCTCGGACGTGTGGTTCGAGATAAATGCAGCAATGCGAGCAGCATCTTCATTGGCTGTGGCAATGGCAAGGGAACCTCCAGGGTGAAAACTCACTTGCTGGTCGATAACCAACATACCGAGTCTGCTTTCGTTGATCTTGTTCGCCAAGCAGGCAGATGTGTCGACATCGTTTTCGTCGTATACACTGCAGTTGTTTGGGGGTGTACTAATGTACACAATGCTAGATGTACGAGCCATGAGCATAGCAACACACGAAGCTGCGTATGCGAACTTAGTCGTGAACATGGCGAGGTGATTAAAACAGCAGAAATTCGGAAATGGTCTTGACATGGTTCATCCTGCACCTGCATATCGTGGTACAGTAGTCGCAGTAAACTGCATACTTGTCATGTTATGTGAAGGATGATGAGCATGCTGACGAGACCGACGTTGCAATGACGCTGTGTGCGTGTTACGCAGACCCTATACTTGTTTGCGAGGTATCAGCTAAATAGAAGCATTTGCACACTCACAACCACCTGCGTTACGGTGTCTAGCACCGGCGCGAGTTCATACGTTATCACTGGAAAGCTCTTGAGTTGAGGTCGCAACGTTGCCAGCATTTCCTCCACCTCAACGAGATCACTCTCTTCGTCTGAGAAACATTCGTGCAATTGATTCCATTCATGATACGTCAAGGAGATGCCAGCACCTCCGACTTCAGTACCCAATGCCTGCTCTAATTCACGTCTTGATAGCAATTTCTTAAAGTTATATCTGTCATCGCCACCAAAAGCACCGAATAGTACGTGACTGGCACGAGCTACATCCACGTGCCATGATGCGTCTGCGAATCCCCACAACAACTGACGGATTTTCAGGAGAATTGATCGGGGTAAAGTCGACTCAAGTGCTTCATCTTGAGAATCAGAATTTTCATCAACAATTTTGCCATGGCGAGAATCGATCACACCTGTGACCACTTCCTTCCGCGTGTAAACACTTTGCAAGTCCATTCGAAGTTTGCCAAACACTTCCGCTTCTGTACAACCAGCAGGGAGTTCAACAAGCTTGCCGATCCATTGCATGTAGTGATCACAACTCATTTCATTCGCAGTTGCACCTGAGATCTGAAAACCCCATCGATGACCTTCTTCATCCATGTAAAGTGAATGAACACTCAAGTTTGCAGCGGACAACGGATGCAACTCCGCTGTCAGTGCACGAACATTAAACCCTCGAGAACAGAGGTTGATAGGTTGGGAGAATGATCCAAGATGGCCACGAGAAGTGAGAGTCAACGAAACTGCAGCTTTCGGAGCTTGGCGTGAGAGTTCCAACATACCCTGCATCTTTCGAGCACGTGTAGATACCGAGATCAGATCGTGACACACACCTAGAGCACCGGAAATCTGTCGGGTGAGGATGGGTAGTGTACTGAGCTGTTCACTTCGAAATCCTGCTACGACTGCCGGATGATCGCGAGGAAATAGCAAAACCAAGATGCCAACAATTTCTTGACTGTAACTGCTCCATACCGGACAAGCTACTACTGCATGCCGGATAAATCCTAGTCGAACGTCAGACTGAGCAGCCTTCGTGGTGTATTTGTCTACTTTTGGTCTTTCGCGTCCACGTGCTGCACTAGATGGTTTCGAGCTGTTGCCATGCTGACTGATAGTTGTGCTGTCTTCCCCGTCTATTTGATCGATTTCATCAACAATCCAATGCTTTACAATAACGGCGCTACCTCGCATGAGTACTTGTTGAAACAATCCGTCGCTTGTTGGAGCACGCAGTCTTTGATCTGTCACTACCGATAGTTTTCGTGATTGTGCTCCCAGTGACGGAACAAAACTCATGCTACTTGCTCGAGAATCCGTAGCTGCGTGCAGAATATTTGTCGTAGAACTGTGAGATGTACTAGCGACAAGGGAAGCAGCAGCTTGCGCCAAGATCTTTGAAGACCACATGTGACGTTCACATTCCTTGTCGCTATGATAAGCGCGTTCCTCCCAGACAAAGAGGTGAGCTGTCGTAGCAGCGTCGAAGATACTCACACACGCGTTGTAGACAGCGTTGATAACTCCAACGACACTCATCTCCTTGAAAAATGACATCGACGCATCCAGCAACAGTGCGATTTGCTCCTTCTGTCGCAACATTCGTTGTTTTTCCAGGATGGCTGCAAGCACGCTACAACTTTGACTTTGAACGATGGACAGGAACAAGTCGTGTTGGTCAAAGCGCTTTTTGCGACCCTTGCTGTTCACAAGGTGAAGCAAACCCACGAGTTTCTTGCCCGAGTCTGCAGAAAACGACTCATCATTATCGTCACTCTTGCTGAGTCTGTTCATTCTCGGGATGAGTCCCTCAGTATCTTCCACAAGCAACGGAGCAAAAAGAACGTTGCGTGCTGAAATGCCATTGAGACTATCGACAAACGCGTTGTACGAGGCAGTTTTAGCGATATCATTGATAATTGTGAGTTGCTGTGATCGCAACGCATCTTCCATTAGAGACCCGGTGTATGCTGACTGGGGAAGAGCAATTTTATACCGTCGTTTGTGATGGAAAGTCACAAGTTCGTGTGTGTCGGGGTCGACAATGTATACAGCAGCACCTTCAACACCAATAATCTGTTCGGCTGCAGTCCCAAGACTTACAATAGCTTCTGCGAGATCACCATCAGCAATTAATTTGCCCACATTCCAGCACAGTTCTTGATTTCTTTGGAAAAGCTGTGAATTTTCAATTGCCAGAGCAATAAGTTTGGAGATTGTTTGCAGCAAAAACTCGTCTTTAGCTCGGAATGGAGCACCTCCAGATTTGTTGATAACTTGGACTACTCCCAGCAGTGTCTGATCGTTGGAGATCTTCTTTTCACTGTCTGTATCATCAATTCTACCGTTCCCTTTAGTTCTTGGTTTCTCTAAAGCGCCAATATTCGAAATGATTGGAACTGTCAACATGCTCTTCGTCCGATAATGCGTTTTCTGGTCCCATGCCGAGTTGAATCGAGGATCATCGTAGGCATCCGGAATATTGATCACCTGTTGTGTTTCAGCTACTAACCCGACGATTCCTTGTCCAAAGTGGATTGTCATGCCAGTATTTGTTTTTTGAGCAGATCTTTGATAGACCTCGACGCCAGCACCACTGATATCACTGTGCCAGTTGTGGAGCGTTCGCGTTGAGCAGTCCGCCACAAAAAGAGAACAACGATCTGCATCTAAGATACTCTTCGCGTTCTCAATGACAACTTTGCCCAGATCGTCGAAATGTAGGCACGTAAAGATCTCAGGTGCTAGTTGAATAAATGTTTCTTCGTTTACTTTGTTGCTCTCGACGTCCGTGAAATATGCGACTTTGGGGAACAATCCACTCGCGAAATGACACAACAATGTCAATAGAGCTTGATCTTCTGGAGTAAACGCGTCACACTTCTCAAGAGCAATCGAAAGTCCTAACGCTTGTACTTGCGTTAGTTTTCCAGAAACTTGAACCACGGCTAATACTCGGTTGTCGTGCAAAATCGGTATTAGTAGTGTCGACGCAGATGGGTGCATCACTAGACGGTCTGCATTATCGGAGGCAATGGAGTAGCTTGGGTGACGAACCATTTGACCTGCAGGCAGAAGAAGAGGTCGCTTCGTGTGGTACACGAATGCCGCTAGTCCACTTGGCGTCACGCCCGAGTACGAGTGTGGAGAACACGCTGTGTTGCTTGAATGAGATAATGCAGACCGTACTGTTCCCAGTCGTGGTTTGTTGGAGTCCGATGCTTTGTTCGCCGCAATATCTTCCGTTGCCAGACGCGTCGGCATCCGACACCAAAACTCTTGCTCCGACTTGTCAACTACCAGCACCAGCACTTGTTCTGCTTGTAGCAACTCGCGGCATTCATCGGTCAGAGTCTCTGCAAGCTGATAAATGTGAGTACATTCTGCAACGTGTTGGAGCGAGCGCGCCATGACTTGGAATGAATGATGCAGCGTCAACATCTGCGAGCCACACATTCTCACTTCTCGAATCCATTCTCTCGTGCTACGATCCAAAGTGCTGTCATGTAGAGCCATAAGTTGGTGGCTAAGTAGTTGTTCGAATGCTTGGCCCACATGCGACGTGAACGAAGCAGGTACGTGCTGCGTTGAAGCTGGACAAGGCATCTCCTTCGTTGTATCCTTGCATATATCCCTTGAATTATTCACGTCTAGAGAAAGTGGCAACAACCCCTTCCAAATGTCGTCCGAAAAAATATTCTTCACTTGCAAACTCTCCCGTCGTCCAGCAGCACTATTCGTTGGGGCACCAATTCCTGTGTTGCTGTTCCTGCGAACCTTACCGGCTGAAGAGGTATTTGGTGTAGCGGGTGTGGTGCAATAGAGCTGTCGAGTACGCTGGAGCCGTAATTCGTTTTCCTTTTCTTGAAGAGCGATATGTGATTTCTCCAGGAGACGTTCAAGTCGTGAAAGCTCGTGCGAGTAGTTGGCCAATTGATGTCCGTGGCGTTGTTGCAAACTCTTCCGTTCCTCTTCTACTTTCTCCAGCTTTATCATGTAAGCTTCCAACAAAGTCGCTTCATTAGACTGGGATTTACCACCACAAGACCGCCCTTGAGCTTCTGCGATCGATGGTGCTGTTCGTGCCCGATGATTTCTCCTTGGGCTCGAGTTGGACGATTGTACTGGCAGTCGTTTAAACTGAGCGCCTATAGAACGTGGTGTTGTTGGCCTCGCTTTATCATCTATTTCGTCTCTAGGACTGGAGTTTGGGTGCGGAGGTCGTGGGACGACAGGTAACGATGTATCATTGTTCTTTCCTCCACCAGTAGTTGTAGGATTCAGAGCTCGAAGTGTTTGCTTATGCATTTGCACATCCGCGCGTAAACTGCCAATCAGCTGCAAATATTGCTTCTTCTCTTCAGTCAATTTCGCCACCAATTTATTTTGCTGCTCCAGTTGATGTCCCAGACGCTTGTTCACAGCACGCAAACGGGAGATGACTGTGTACGTATGTTGGTCGTAGTAAATCAATGTTTGTCGTTCTCGCTCTCTCTTGACCACCTTATGCGCCTTCGATTTTGTGACGTACTCCGTATCAATGAAATCGTCTTGTGCCTGGTCTTGTTCATGGTCCACATTTTCAAGCTCGTTGGTAGATGTATCTGATACATCTGCTTCACTTACATTTCCATGTTTGTTGTCAACAGCGTCACTCGCGTTAAATGTTGGCTCGCCCCCATCTTCTTCTCGATCTTCTCCAGCGTCGTCAGATTCAAACGAGTCAGCGTACGATTCAGCATCCTCTTCTCGATTTCTGCTACAGCTTGGCCGTCTGTTGATTCCACCGAAAGGTGAAAGTGATCCAAGTGCTATCGATGGTGTCAATCTCGAACTAGGCATATTCTGTGCTTGCTGATATGAAGGTGGATTCTCAGCTCTTCGGACAGCATTCTTTGATGGTGTCAGACGGATCTCAACTTGCGTTCGCAGCATGATCGCCTCCTAAAGGACAGTAAAAACAAGTGAGTGGAATGCCTAGCTAAAACGAGAGATCCAAAAACAAGCTTGGGAAGTGATGAACACCATCTTGATAATCGGGAACTGGCCCCTGTGCAAGTAAGCAAAAACAGAAACACACATTCTCTTCACACCATAGAACCATTAAAATTCAATATACAACTTCGCATTCGGCGAAGTATTTTGAGTCAATCATAGCACGGTTACCACGTTTAGTCCACTTCATCCAAGTCCAGATCCTCGTCGATACTGCTGTCGCTCCGGTTACTTGGACTGCTCATACTGTTTTCAATTGAGGAACGGACCACAGGAGACAATGGTGGCGTGGATAGCGACGATGAGGAAGATACAGATGGAGAAGGAGAAGGCAAAGAAAATCCCGACGTCAGCTCCACTGGATTGCTCGTTTCTTCGGTAGGATTGCTGCTTCCTTCATTATGAACGAAGTTCCGGACGCCACTGAGAGTACGTCGCATCACTTCCAGGAAAGTTGGAAAAGCTGAAGAAGAGCTTGACGATTCGGCCGATGCTGATGACGTTCGCCCATCGTCGCCAGAGTGGCCATCTTCAGTTCTTTGGTTTGATGCCTGCTCAGCTGCCTGTGCTCGCAAACGTTCTTCAGCCGCAGCCACCTCGGGAATTACTCCAATCGTGCTACTTGAAAATTGCGGACTACCCTCACTTTGAGGGGTACCCGGCGATGGCAATCGAGTAGACGGCGATGGAGGACGATACATTGACCGACTCGACTGCACCGCTTCCGAATGCGTGTAGCTGGTACTAGTCTCATCATCACTGTCGTCATCATCAGCACGGCCAAACGAAGTCCCGAAAAAGTCATCAGACAAAAATTCATCCAGGTCCTGCGCCACTGCACGCTCTTGCTGTTGCTGACTTGACTCACTTGTTTGTGAATGGCGATGCCGATACGAGTCCAACAACGGGACACGACTGTGATCTGCCTCGTCATCACTTATGTGATTATCATCGAAGCCGAATGAACGCCGGGTTGGAGGCGTTGATGGCATTTGAACGTCTCGAGTATCACTGTCGTTGTTGCCACGATTGCGTGAAGCGAATGACGCAAGCGAAGCTGGAGCGACAATCGCGTGAATATGTACATCGATGCTGCGTCTCTGCTGGTTGGACTCGCTCGCAGGACTCGGAGATGTAGTAATTAGATCGCGTATGGAGAGCGAGCTGTCCTGAGCTTCCATCGACGCGGACGCACTTGCATCTTGACTCTGCGCAGAGCCTCCGTTTCCTCGCCGCAACGCAGTCGAGCGACGCTCTTGCTGGCGCTGTGACGTTCCTCGCAACTCCGGACGCAGCAACGGATCAAATTGCCGAGCGGAATCTACCAACAACCGTCCAAATCGATCAAAGAGAGGTGCTACCAAGTGGGAAACCTCCGACACTTGACTCTCACGAGACTCGCCGGCAGTCCTGGGCTCCGATTCGGCTTCAGATTCCACTGAAGTCCGTTCGTGGTCTTGATCTCGTGTCAGGTCCTCTTCACACAAATCTGCCAGTCGATCGATATGCGGCATCATCTCGCGCATCAAGTTCCGCACATCTACCACCATCCGCCGCACATCATTGTCTCCTACTCGTGGAGCACTGGGGACTCTTGTGGTCGGAGTGGGCGACAACCGCTGCACGTTTTGTGTGTGCAGTGTCCGCGTGCGAAAGGCAGCAATGCGGTCGGACTCAAAGTCGATCCACTCGTCCCATCTCGCCGGCCAGCCGTGGTAGTGGATCAGCACTTTGCCGTCCGCAATGTCCATCACAGTGGACTCGAGCCACTGGTTCACCGTGTCCTTGACGTCCAGCCACTGGCCAATGAAGAATTGTCTCGGGCCGCGACGGGCCGTCGGCTGCTCTTCCGCTCCGTCGTCCTCCTGCCCCAGCGCCGCAGTGGACAGCACCGTGCGCATGGTCAGAATGCCTTGAGTGATGGGCTCCAAGTCCACCGGCGGCTCCGGGCGGTCGGGCCCGGACCGGCCGAGGCCCATGCCGTCGGCCACGTCCTGCGGCGACTCGTTCATCTCGTCCAAAATCTCGCGCAGCATCGGCAGCGGCTGGTTTCTCTGCGTGGCTGACGCCTCGGAGCGTCTCAAAGCCGAGCGCAGGTTGGCCAAGTTCCACGCCGGGCCGTTCCTCTCTCGGGCCGCGTCCTCTTCGACTGCGGCCGTCTGGGTGGTGCCGGTGGCCGCCGTCCGGGTCGGCAGCTTGGCCACGAGGTGCACCGTGTGGCCGTCCTGCAGGTCGTACGCGGCCAACGCGGCCCCGTCCTTGAGCAGCTTGCCGCGGTAGATGAGGCGCTGTCTGGGGGCCGGAATGGCCGTGGCCAGCGCCACTTTGGCCCGGAAGTCGGTCACCGACATGGACGACGAGGCCTCGACGTCGAACACGCGCTCGTCCAGCGTCTTGAGGCGCAGATGCAGCGCGTCCGAAGGATGCGAGGGTGGAGATGAGGCCGTTGGAGAGGCTGGAGAGGCTGGAGAGGATGGAACAGAGAGCGGCGGTAGCATCTCGCCGCTCTCGGACGCACGAGACTCGGCCATGAAGGTGTTGTCGAGATTGTTCTCAAGTTTAGCTCAGAATCAGGCCTATTTTAAGAATCAGACGTCTGATTACGAATAGTGTAGCCTAACCCTGTAGCTCAATTGTGTACAAGTATTTAAAAGGTTAACCCTTGGATACCAAACTTTGGGATGACACAAGACAACACTATTACTACATGTACTGCTTCATTTGGTCAAAACAATGACTTATGCATGACTCATGAAAATACTCTATTGTTAGAGCCTTGAAAATAATGAAGTTTCGAGTTGTGCATTCGAGTTATCCCAGTCGACCACAGCATTCTAACGTAATGCTGAAGTAAAGGAAAAATCACTTGTTTGACCTTGGGCAAGCTGTATGTAGAAGACAGCACCCTCGATCCTGGACAATTCATGTGATCTCTGACAACATAATCGCAATATCCGCGTAATACATGAGGAAGACCTCGAAAGTGTCATCATGATAAAAGATAGCACCACAGCTGTTGATTCCAGCTGCCCGTGCAAACACTGCTTGCGTGAAAAGAAAAATATAGCGTCTTGAGCATTATAATGGATGTACCAACACGTCGCCACTCACTCGTAGAAATCACTCACACCCGTGATGACTAAACCTACCGGTAATAACGAGGAATTGTCTGCAGTCTTATCATACCTGGATGTTATCTACGATAACCTCGACAGTGACAAAGAAGACATGGACGATGTATGGTGGACTGCATGCACGGGAGATGAGTTGCTGACAGACGACGACCAAAGCAGAAAGCAAACTTCATATGCCGCTGGTTCCAACAAAACGAAGAAATTCCGTCGCGATATGTTGGGGCTGTTGCCGTATTCCACCGAACTTCAGCGTCGCAAGAAAGCCGAGTTACAAGCTCTTCAATCAGAGGAACAGTACCTGACCGCCCAGTTGTCACATTTTGCGCGTTCAGCCGGTAATATCAAGCTGGTGGACAGTGGAACGCATTCTTCAGTGGATAAGGACAAGCGTAAGTGGTACATCCAAGCTATGGCCGAGTGTGAGGAGCGAGTACGTGCAGAGCGTCAGAATCGAGAAATGAAGACGCTTTTGCTGCAACAGTTCAAAACTTTTCAATCCATTCGGAAATTGCTTGGGCAGAGCGACACACTCGAGGTAACTTAATCGTTGTCTCCTCATTTATCACGACATTTTGACTCTCTGTTTTGGTTTTTGTAGGGAATGGGATTTGTGGAACGACTGCAACCTACTGCTGATCGACCATTTTTTCAACTCGATTTCAGTGACCCCATTCTCTCTGAACTGGCGAGTAATTTGGAACGTTTGTGTCTACAAGCTGAAGTGGTGCTTCCAGATACGAAGGATGCTCTTACCGTTGCTTTTCGCACTCAAAACAAATTCCACGACAGGGATTGCTTCGAAATGACCTCGACGACGCCATTAGCATGCTCGGCACAAGAAGCGGGAGATATTCTGTGGCGATTTATATCGAACAAGGACGATGAAGCCGCCGAGAAATCGTTTTCGTTTGTACGTCAAAATTCATCACGAATTTTAAGACATTATTATTTACTGACTGGTAAAAACATTTTTTGTAGGCGCGAGAGCGACCGCCACAATTTTGTGATGAAGTCTACAAAACTAGCTGTATAGCTTCACTTCTTGTGCAAGATTCGAACGATAACCCATTGTACGTGGAAGCAGTGAGTACTTTCCGCAAATATCAAGAGAAGAGCCGAGAAATTATTGTTGGGTCAATGTCATGGCTCCTTCCAACTGAACGGCTCGACTATGAAGGTAGCTATTGGGCGATTATATCTCCTTCGTCGACAGACTCGGGTCATTCTTCAACAGTTCGATTTTGCTACCGACTACTAGTTAAAGATGTTGGTTCACAATCCGCAACGCGGACTCAGGAGATAATGAACTGCATCGGAAATCAAGTTCGCTGTTATCTGCAGCTGCAACAAGACATTTTCCTCACCAAAGCAAGCCCGGTGCTAAGTTCCTGGAAGCCTTAAAGTGGTGTGGTCATGCAAAAAGTAGTTTTGTCATGATTAGAGTTTGGCTTCCTACTTTGTGGAGCATTTGGAGGATGAAAGGTTTTCACATTGATGATATTTGAAGTTGAAAAATTGTAACCAAGGTAATAAATTCATGTCATGCAACGCTAAAATTTATTTGTGATGCATTCGCCCGAAAAACTCAACTAAACTCATAGACAACGAAGCAGTGATCGTAATGAAAGGTGCTGCTAACTTAGTCGCTCGTTCACTCCGAGCGAAGGTTGCGACGGTATGTCTGACTCGCACCAGTTGGAGAAGTAGTACCGGTTGTTCCGGTAGTCCCCGTTCCGGTCCCGGTGCCTCCTGTGGTTCCCGTCCCAGTAGTCCCGGTTGCGCCAGTAGTTCCTGTCGTTCCGGTAGTTCCCGTGCCTCCTGCTGTCCCGGTAGTCCCCGTTCCTCCTGTTCCTGCAGCAGTGGTGCCAGTTCCGGTCCCCATGGTACCCATGCTCGGTGCATGAACGGTGCCTGGTCCACTCATGCCAGCTCCAGTGCCAGCGGTTGTCTTGCTGGAACCACTGCTCGTGCCTCCGCCCATTCCGCTCATACCAGGAATCATATTGGTGAGACTCGACAAACCGCCACTCGTACCGGAGGTGCCGCCACCCATGCCTGGGATCATGCTGGAGAGACCAGAGAGACCACCGCCGGAAGTACCGCCACCCATGCCTGGGATCATGCTAGATATGCCACCCATTCCTGGAAGACCACCGCCGCCGCCCATGCCAGGGATCATGTTACTGAGACTTGAAAGACCGCCCATACCACCCATGCCTCCCATGCCAGGGAATCCGCCGCCGAGCATCCCGAAAGTCTGTGCCGCTTCTTCTTCGGCAAGCACACCATTGGATATCGCCACAACGGCTGCGAGTAAGGTACAGATCTTACTGGTGATCATTGCTCCGTGAATCTACTCGATGGAAGGTGCTTGATTGTTGCCAAACGAAGAGCTCGATTGGAAGCAGATTTGGAAATGAGCAACGGTTTGCACCACTTGACCGGCATCACTTCTAGCATTTTGACTTACCGGACTTAATCACTGGTGGTTGCAGTAATCGATGCGAAAGCGCCACCACGGGACGCGCTATCAATTGCCATGTGAGCACCTGGTAGACTGAGTGGCGTATCATATGCCATTTGTACAAATCTTTTCAATCGACTTGACTTCAACTTCAGCCATACAAACGTTGGTATAAAATGGTGACAGGTAAGATGTGGAACGGTAGCAGGTGTGGGTCATGGTGGAAATGAGCCCCAGAAATCGTAGCAACACATGTACTGTAGCTCGTGGTTGCGGTCTATGTCAGGTAAGAAGATGTAAAGTGTTCAACGCCGTAGATCGCGCCCGTAAACTCATTACCAAGCCACTCGTTTGCTCTGTAGAGTGTACAGGTGGATCGGCTAATCAAAACAAAATTATCGATGTTGACCAGATCCCCACCTTTTCGACATCAATTCGTTATATCTGTAGGATGTCTATATCTGCAGTACTCCCATGCAGTGTCATGGCAAACTCTCCATCCGTAACTCCTCTAGCAGACCTCGTGGCATTGGCATCAACGGCAATCCGACTTTCATCGACAAGCACCGGGTTCTGGTCGATGCCACTCACTGCTCATTCTCAAATTCACTCTCTCGAGCTCCACCACTCGACAGCAACACCCAAAAAGCAAAGGCTTCCTCGATTCCTCGAACCAAGTCAACACTACAGTCATGTTCAACAACAGCAAGATCTTCATCCTGTGCATCGCCGTCGCTACTATCTCGACCGGCACGCACGCCGAGAAGGAAGTGGCCGAGACGTTCGGTCTGCTCGGTGTCCCTGGTGTCGGTGTAGGGGTCCCCGGTGTCGCTAGCGTCGG
>NBNE01000279.1:0-22037 GCA_002215365.1 Phytophthora megakarya
TACATGTAAGTGTGAATAATGAGTTCTGTTATTCGGTGTTTGGAGTGTGGGTTTTCGGTTGGATTAGAAGAATCGGCCAAATTCGTCCTAGAAAAAAAGTTATAATCAAACTACAGTAGTTTCTATAGGTAAATAATCAAACGCAGCTTTTGGTATAGATGCTGAGGTCGTCATATCCTGCGGCTTTAGCCAGCTGCTGCACTTTTGACACATCGTTTTTCCGGTTGAACCGCGTTAACAGCGAAATCAAATCTTCATACATTTCCACCTCAAAACGAAGCGTCTTGGGTCGTACACCTTGATGTAACAGCGAAAATGTCCGCACAAACTCTGTAATCTCGGAATCTGACTGACATCGCATCATCAGTTCGTGTAATTGCTCGGTCGAGAGCTGAAAGCCTTCACACTCCATATTGTATGCGATGTGCAACGTACGCTCAATCAATCCGATCTTGGTACCCAAATCAACCAGCGAAACATACAGCCCTTCCGGGATGGACAAGTTTTTTAAACTCAGCTCACGCAATAATGAGAAGCACATGTCAATACCACACGATCCATAGAGCGCGTTCATGACGTAGTCAAAGAAAATCTTGTCCGTAGCAATACCCTGAACATTCATCTCACGAAGGACACCCACAACAGCTTTCAGATCTCCATGAGATGCATAGATGAACGCAATCGTCGTAAACGCTTTGACATCAAGGGTAACGCCATGTTTCCTCATCGCATCAATTAACGCGACGGCATCACCTACGACTCGCCGACGCATGCAGATAGATAACAACGACGTATATACCTGGAGGTTTGGAGCCAGCTTCCACTCGAGGAATACATCCATAAGATCGAAGATTTCTTCGATAGAGGCGTCACGATGGTTCTCCACCATCTCCAGCATCGTGATATGATCGGGCACAATGAACGGGTTATTCAGCATGTCGGAAAAAAGTTCCTTGGCTTGTTCAAATTTGCCACTAGCCGCGAGACAGCCGAGTGCGTCATTATAATTTTCCACCTCGAGCATCCAGGCACCAGCAAGCTCTTGTTCCGTCGCGGAGGCCTCATTCAGAACTTCCTCCAGAAAATTCGGATCCAGGTGCTCATGGCAGTATCGAATCGCTAAACCAAATCCAGCATTACGGGCCACACCTCGATCAACCATATCGCCGAACACATCTTTCAACAGGGAAAAGTCGTTCAACGTCATGCACGCCTTCATCATGTTGACACACATATTCTCGTCAATAGGAAGCACCTTATCCACAACACGAACACTCTCGACCCATTCGTCAGGTAAAACTTCCACTTGCTTGTTCTCACGACTAACGAGGCTCTCGCGTGTACTGTTCATGGTCGAGTAGCAGTGCAACGCCAAGGAAAACTCCTCCAGCGTCACACAGCATTGAATCGCTGCTCCAAAGCCTCGCTCCAGCACCAAACCATTAATTTTGTCCAAATCCCCACCACTTGCACGCACATTCCCAGCCACATAGTCGAAAAATGTGCGAACAATTTTTCTTGGACTCTCGTTCGTCTTCACGCATGCCTCAAACAACGCGAAAAATCCTTGTTGCTGGAAATCCCTCGTCACCTCAAACTCCGGATGAGCGAAATACTCTTTGGCCATACTTAACATTTGCTTGTGCTTCCTCGTATGCGTCATTTTGGCCATCAAATGGCCCACGATGGACGGCGGCATCAGCGGCTGCTCTGAGCTCAAGCCCCAATCCGTCCCTCGGATCTCCGGCCACAGCTTCTGTTGGTACAGCAGTAGATCCTGGGCCGCATCCAGCATGTTGACGTTGGCACAGCCGTTCACCACTTCCACCAGCACACGAGCCACGAAGCGCGGTCCATACTTCTTGTGCAAGTGGCCTAAGAGCTCGCGGATCTCCTCCGAGCGGTACGCACGGGACGAGCGTTGTCGCAACACCGTAAACAGCAGATCCGTCCAAATGGGTTCACTGGCGTTTTCAGGGGCGAAACTGGCCACCAACCCCAGCAATTCCGCAGCCCCACGCTCGTCCTGCGCTTCCAGACGGCGCTGCAGCGCCACATTCCAGGCCCGTGGGTCGGTTGACGCCACCAGTTCGGTTTCGTCCTTGCAGCGCAGCGCTCGACACGCGAACACAAAGCTCTCGGACGTGGACTTCGAGGCCAACAACACGTTCAGGCGCTTGTCCTCGAAGCGCAAGTGAGGCATCCGACTGGTGTGGCGAGGGGCTCTGGGGTCGCGTCGAGGTCTGGACTCTGCTGCGACGGAGAAAGCGCGAGATCGACGCGACGGAGACGCATGGTGCCACACGCGACGAAGCATCAGCACCGGCAATTCGTATTAGTAGTGGAATCTCTCACCTGCGGCTGCAAAGCGTTTGAGGTTGGTGTCGTTGACATCAACTAGTGTGGGTCACGTAAGGTGGTGTGGACGACATGAGTGTACCATAATCACACTTGAAGCTGACCCCCTCGAGCTTGATGGCGCCTCGCTTCGCGTTCCGGCCCAGGTGTGTGCAGATGCTGCGCCTTCTGTCTGCATTCTCTAACGCTGTGTGTCCCACAGCAAGTTCCGCAATGTCGAGTGCACGTGTCTCCCACGAGAGCAGAGCTTTGACCAGCTGCAAGTAGCTACATCCCCCGTGGACGGCAACGTGCTGGCTGCCTCGGCCTCCACCTTCGCGTTCGCTCACCAGATGGACAACGGTGGGGCGGTCCAAGTGAAGCATCGGACACAAACAGGCAAAGAGGCGACCAAGACGCCGCCGTTGGTGCGTGCGCACCCCACCGGCCGCGTCACGGCTCTGAGCTTCTCGCCCTTCCACGACGATTTGTTGCTATCCGCTGGGGACGCCAATGCCACAGTGAAGCTCTGGAGGCTGTCAACTTCTGAGCCGATGACAGAGGATCTGGTGACGCCCTTGACGGAGTTTCAACACATGGGGATCGTAGTGGGGATTGCGCCACATCCGTCAACTGCGTCGATCGTTGCCACGTACTCAAGACCCGGACCTCTGAGGATTTACGATCTGGAAGCGGAGAATTTGAGCTTCGAGGTGGATGTGGATGCGGTGGTAAGCGCGGCGGCGTGGAACTGGGACGGGAGTGCTATGGTGATGACGACGCTGAATCAGGCAGTAAGGCTTTTGGACCCCAGAGTGGACCAACTTTCGACGCCGGCTGTTGAAGCTGCACATACGGGAAAACGACACTTAAGTGTGATGTGGTGTGGACGTACGCAACACTTTGTGACGTGTGGAAGTGACCGTATGCAGGAGAGAGAACTGAAGTTGTGGGATCCGAGACAATTATCCAAGTGTATCCATCGTGAACGGCTTGATGCAGGAGGAGTGGGGCAGTTGTTCCCGATGTATGATGTAGATTTGGATTTGTTGTATTTGCTAGGCAAGGGAGATCGCAGTGCACGGCTCTTTGAGGTGGACTTGGCGCGAGCTCCTTATGTGCACGCATTGGACCACAGTGCACTGGGAAGTATGACGCTTGCGGCGACGCTACTACCAAAGATGGCATGTGATACGAACGTGTGTGAAATTGCACGTGTCTTGAACCTTAGTGTGAGTGGAACTAGTGTCGGTGGTAGCTGCGAAGTTGTGAGCTACCGGGTGCCTCGCAAAGAAACAATTCACTCGTTCCAAAGCGATTTGTATCCGGACACGTTAGCGCCAGAAGCTGCATTGACGTCCGAAGAGTGGCGACAAGGACGCAATGCTGAGCCCAAGTTGCAAGTTGTGTCACCTACTATCAAAACTGTTGTATTTGAAAGGCCTACCGCTAGTGCACTTGCATCGTCGGGATGGGGCACACGCACTTCAAGTGCAACGACCAGTGGGTGGCAATCTTCAGGCTGGGGTCAAGCCCTGTCGTCAACGGCATCATCAAAGGCGCCATCGAAAACTGCATCCGACGTTAAGACCGGATGGGGATCAAGCTCGAGGAGATGGAATGTACCGGAGCCGAAGGCTCAAACTGCAACTTCCCCGGCGGCGCATTGGAACTCTTCTACTGTCTCCACCACTACTGCAAGTATTACCACAGGTGAATTTGAAGCTTCTACAGCACCCCCGCTAGCCCCGTCGAGTACACAAGTTCCGTTAACTGAAAATCCCGAAATGACCCATGTGTCAGCTCCAGTTTCACCTCCTACAACGTCAAATGTGCCATCAGCCGGAACTGGCCCATCAAGAAAGACTGACGTTGTTGAGCTTTCCGACAAGGCACAGCGTCTTGGCGCCAAATACGGGCACAAACTGAAATATCTGCAAGGCAAAGAAGCACCTCGTAACGACGTGTTTCACTTTGGTGACAAACGCGTCGCGTTCTCGATTCAAGCCTCCCCTGTGATAACTGCAAATGCAACTTTTTGGGCAGCGCCTATCGCTGGCGCCGGTGGACCCGTACTCGTGGAGACACTTAATGCGACAGGGAAAGCACAGCATGGTGCCGCATCCGTGATTAACGGACAAAAAGCTGAGGTGTCAGCTCTCGCGTTCAACCCATTCGATGACCACGTGCTGGCCACAGGGTCTGGGGACGCAACAATTCAACTTTGGTCCCTTGGCACACAGAAGAATGCACCGGGGAAACTGGCACACACGCTATTGGGGCACACAAAGGGCATTCGGACACTTCAATTCAACCCGACAGCATCCGATGTGCTATGTTCATCAAGTCAGGATCTCTCCCTGCGTTTGTGGGATATCGAGGCAGGCCATGAAAAATTGTGTCTGCAGGGCAAACTGGATGATATTACGTGGAACATGGCATTCAACGACGACGGTACTCTGCTGGCCACTGCAAGCCGCGCCAAGATCGTGCGTGTATTTGACCCTCGTCAACCGGAGCACGCGTTGGTCGCCATAGGTTGCGGGCACGAGAGCAGCAAGCCACAGTTTGTGACATGGGCTGACTCCACGCGTCTACTAACCGTTGGTGTGAATGCACGGAACGAGACGCAGGTCAGTTTCTGGGACTCACGTAATTTGCTCGAGCCTATAGCCGTCCCGGTGTTGGTAGAGCCTACTGCTAGTGCTGCTAGCATCACAACACCAATCCCGCTGTACGATGCTAGCTCGCATTTGCTGTTCCTTGTTGGTACGGGAAGTCGTCACATTTGGAGCTACGAAGTTGACCCGATAGGTGCAACGGTGAAAGCTAACCTGCCCTTCATGATGGCCGGTACCGACACCATTGGTGGTGTTGCTCTTCTTCCGAAGACCATTTGCGATGTCCGTGATGTTGAACTGGCGAGGTTATTGGTGGCAACGCCCAATATGGTTGAGCGAGTTTCGTTCTCGCTTCCACGAGCGCAAAAGCTGAAGGAATTTTTTCAAGACGATGTCTTTGGTTTGATTCCCAAGCACGAGCCATCAGTGACTGGTGCAGAATGGTTCACAGGCAAATCTAGAGCTCCGGTATACGAGTCTCTTCGACCGGATGGTACGTCACCTAGTTTGGCTTGTGTTGATACCTTGTGGCTAAGCGCTTGTTCATTTTAGGTATGCTACCGCTCTCCGAGAAACCAACGGATGTTATATCTGCACGTCCGAAGACTTTGGATTTCCAGGCGCGCAGGAGGGAAGAGGAGGAGAAAGAACGTCAACATGCCGCCCAATTTGCTCGGCTCAGTGTAAGTCACCGTAGCCTTGACACATTCTGTGGCACTGAACTTACCTGGCATACTGCTGCTCTAATTGCAGACACTAGCCGCTCAACCTTCGCTTCATTCCGCTCGTCACACTGAAGTCAATCCATCCGCGCCTCAACCTGTAGAGGTTGACAGTGATGACGACTGGGACGACTAATTAAACGCCGTGCAGGAAAAAGTGCCGGTCGGCAATGTGAATAGGCGACGAGAGGATCCATGGAGTGACCACATAGCCAGCAATTTTGCAGTCTCAAAAACTTGCACCGCCCACGTTGTATCGTTTTCCCATCGCTGATTTCCTGTTCCACAATACGTAGTACTTCGAAGTGTAGATAACTTAAAATGGCTGCGGGAGCTGTGTTCTTCCTTCCCAGCGCCCATTCATCTCACCGGCATCAATCCGCTGCTATCGTACAAAAGTCTCATGAAGTCGTCGGCATACTCGCGTGAAGTACTTCGGCTCTTGTCTGGACACCAGCGTAACCTCCTTTGTTACATCATCCATTGAGACCTACAACAAATAAGTACATAAACATTAGATCAGAAACACGATGGTACTACCGGAAGTAGCGAGAACGAGGCAAGTGTACCTGCCCACGTGGCGCACGCACAGCCGTTTGATAATCGGTAAATGGGAATATAGGAAGAAGGGAGAAGCCTATACTGAATTCGGCACCCTCGACATCAATTCGCGCCACAACCGATGAAAACTTGAGAAAATCAACCCAGAGCATGCTGCCGTCTTCATCGTAACGCATCGCAAAGTGAGTTGACAATTCACGCAGTTCATTCAATAGTCTGAAAGAACGGCTGATAAATCGCTCGAGGACCTGAAGCTTTGAACACACCCGCCCATCGTTTTCAGCTCCCAATTCAGACTCTTCGGCAATTTGAGAGATGTAGAGGGGATTCAGCAATAGCCGCTGCAAAACTAGCACCACGTCACCTTCGTATGGAAGGTACGTGTTGCCCTCTCTTCGTTTCAAAGATTCGTTGGCCTTGATCGAAGTTGATGCCCCGCCTGTTGTTGAGGAACCCAAATGGACATCCACACAGATCTCGACATCAAACAATACGTCTTCAAAGCGAGCGCTGATCCGAAGGAGTGAAGCTGTTGCCTCGTGAATTTCCCACACACTCATGCTCTCCTGAATCGCAAGCATCTCTTCGGTCGCTACCACTTCCTGCTCAAAGAGTGATGCTGATACAGAAGTTACAGGTTCCAGTTCCGCCGCCCGTCCCTCAAGAACCTTTAAGCGACTCTGCAACACGGATTCTTCCAGTGAGAGTGACGAACATTCCTTTACTAGGTTCTCCACGGCCGTCAAGTACTCTTCGTGAACGCCCTGTTGCTCTTCAATTGCATCCAAAAGAAGAGCCATTTGTTCTTCGCGATCAATTCTCTCTTTGATGACAGTCAGCTCATTTTTTCGGTTCAGAACATCGCTAGCGACACTGTCCTTCAGCGATTTCACATCAGTTGCGAGCTCATCTGCACCCTGTGATAAACTATTTGTCAATTGCTGCTCTATCTGCGCCTGCAACTGACACCACCCAGTTCGAGCAACTATTGCGTCCGTAGCATAGAGCTCCTGAATGGCCTCCCGACCAGCATCATCTAGATTCGCTGGGCTGAAAATTGCAGGAGCCTTAATGTGAAGCAATGATGATAGCTCTTGAGCCATATTCAACGACCACGACGATATTTCTTGAGTATGGTGTTCGATCACCTCTGAGCATCTATCAGACGAGCAGGCTAGCTTCACATTCTTCGAGGTCTGGTTGTTGAAAGACTCGGCTTCTTCTCCAAAAAAACTATCACTCAATTCCACGAGTGTGTTATCTTCGTTCAAAGCAACAGACAATAGAAGATCTTCCATAGTAATCAAACTCACAGAAGGTGCTTCACATGGTGGGCGTCGAGGACTTACAATCGGGTCGCTGACTCGATCAAACTGCGACTTCAAATTAACCTGGAGCGATTTGCGGCTGGCAACATCGTCGTCATCACTATTGTCGGAAACAAGGCTCATGCTCATAGCACTCTGGTTCCGAGATGAAATTATGTTTTCATTCGCTTCTTCAATCGAATCTAGTGCTGCGGTTTGGTCGTGCGACGACTGCGTGACATTGGTAACTTGGCTTCCCTGGCTGGAATGTGCGTTCGTAACTTCATTAGCCAAGTCGCCCAATGACCCTGGAAGATCATGAAGGTCAGGTTCTGGCACCGATTTGGTCAGCTCATACATAGAGGACTCGGCAAGAAGATGACCCAAACTGAACTCCGCAGTGTCTTCGTCGCGGGGTAGACCAGTAAATGACGCAGCCTTATTTCCAGCAGCTTCAAATGTGTCGGCGTAATCACCTGTGATCTCCATATCCTCTCCAGCATCTGACGATTCAGACGAATCTGCATAACGCATACAACTTGTCTTCTGTGCATCCGCCGGGCGCAAAAACGCGTTCCTCCTTGTCGTCGATGGTGACTGGGAAGTGATAGTAGGCTTTTTGGTGGCAGTCAACGCTGTTGTGACCGTCGCTGACTTCGAGTATTGACGGGGAACATTAATGGTCTGACGTCTGCGTCGTCGAATTTCTGCACGAGCAACAAGAGGACTATAACCTCGCATACTATGCCGACGATTCTTCTTGTCAGTTGACTTTGGGGCCATGAGGCTGCTTCTCCTTGACTGCAACAGGTCAAAGCCTGGCTTCTTGATTTGAGTAATCTGATGCACTCTAATCTTTTTCGGTTCTTTTTCGTCAAGAGAGTCAGCTTCGTCAAGAATGGAAGAGTTTAAAGATGTTTCTGCATCATCAGGCTCTTCCTCTGATGAGTGGTGGTCCAACGGAAAAAGCCGTGATGCATCTTTGGCAAGCATCGGAGTCATTGATGTTGATGGTGACCCGTGATTGAACTCGGCACTTTGTGACGGGCCGAAATTGACGGATTTGTTTGGTGTCGTTTGCGCTGCGTCCCTGGCACTTCGCGGTCCTTTTCGCGCGCTCAAGATGCCCTTCAAAGGAGTCCCTCTGACACGAGTTCCACCAGGAGGAGGTGAAAGCAGTGATGGCTTCGTAATTCGGGATGGCGGTAACTCGTAAGGAGATCTCTGGTATCTGCTACTGGTTTGGGGTTGGCTCTTTTCGGTGGGGTCTGACCTGAAGACCGCTTGCTCACACGAGCCCAGCACCATCGACTCCATGATGTGATCGTCATTATTATCACTGTCAGATCGTGCACGCTTGTCAGGACTTCCTCCTCGTGCATCTGAATCATGAATACGCTTTCGCACCAATTCTTTTTCACCACTAGCAACAGACTCTCGCCTGGTCAATTCTAACAATCCAATTTCGTCAATAGTTTGTCGGCAGCGATCGTCCTCTTGCTGTAAATTATCCAACATCATCAGTGCGTCGCTCGGGTCAATAGTCATCCGTCGCTCTGTGTTAATCTTCGTCGGCTTTGGCGCTTTCGTGCTCTTGGTCTCTTTCACTGGAGATGACGACTTCCTGCTCTCTGTCTCCTTTGACGTCGTTCTCTTCTCTTTCGACGCAGTGGGGGATTTCCTGTTCTTGAGTGGCGCCCTGTTGCTCTCTTTCGTCCACTTTCTAGCCTTTTCGTCCGACAAATCAATTGGCTCGCTGTCGCTTTCCGTGCTCGACTCCGTCTCCAGCGCCGAACTGCTGAGTCTCCTCGCTTCCTTCTGCAGTGCCATCACCACCGACGCCGCCTCGGCTGGATCCAGCGTCGACCTCCTCCCTGCGTCCTGCTCCAACAGATTCGGCACGAACATGACGTCTGTAAAACTGTCGCTCTTCTCTGACGACTTGGCCTCCAGTTCCGCTGTCTGCGTCTCCTCCACCTCCTCTGCCGTCTTCAACACGGCCTTCAGTGCCGTGGGACTTACGGTGTCTCGCCTGGAGATGGCGTCGTCAGTTGCTTCCAGTAGGTGCCTCGCTGTGGTCGGCGACAACGTGCGGCGGTTGGATGGCGACAACTCCTCCGTCTTCTGCTCGCGCATCTCACCCAGGATCTTGTGCTGCAGCTGGCGTAAGATGGTCTCTCGTCGATGGACGGGTGCACGCAGCTCGTACTGGTCCGTGTCGTCCGCCATGACTTTTCCCTTTTGTACGTTGAAAGTAGATATTCGGTGGTGTGGTCCCCACCAATCGCACCATGTGTGTTTGACACACTAAATTCGACCAGCGTACTTCGTTCACGGCCAGTGCTTTCAGACTTAAACCCGGCTCAAGCATGACGGACATGGACGCGAAGCTCAAGCGCAAGGCCGAGAAGAAGGCCAGGAAGGCTGCACGCAAGTCCGCGGCTGAGACGCCTGTGGTGGAGAAGAAGAAGCACAAGAAGAGCAAACGCGCCCGTGAGGAGCCGTCCGAGAGTTCCGAGAGTTCCGAGAGTCCCAAGAGTCCCAAGAGTCCCAAGAAGCCCAAGAAGGACAAGAAGAAGCACAAGAAGACCAGCGACGATGACGACGTGGCGCCCTCCACCGATTTCTCCAGCGGACCATACCAGCAGCCAGCAGCGTCTGACGGCAGCTTCACGAAGGCTTTCTACACGGAAGGCCAGGACACAGCCAAGATGACCAACGAAGAGGTCGCTGCCTTCCACGAGGCCAACCAGATGATCCTCAGCGGCAACAACTGCCTTTACCGCCCGGTGTTGAGCTTCGACGACATCACATTTGAGTCCAAGTTCATGAAGACCACCAAGGGCTTCGACAAGCCCACGCCCATCCAGAGCCAATGTTGGCCCATCCTGGCCTCGGGACGCGACATCATCGGCATCGCCGAGACAGGATCGGGCAAGACGCTGGCCTTCTCCATCCCCGGTCTCATCCACATTGCTGCGCAGCCTGAGGTGTCGCACAAGCACCCGGGTCCGCGTATGCTAGTGGTGGCCCCGACACGTGAACTGGCTATGCAGAGCTCAGCAGTGATCTCGGAGGCTGGTAAGAAATGCGGACTCAAGAGCATCTGCATTTACGGTGGTGTCCCTAAGCAGACGCAGAAGAAGGCGCTGCGTGATGGAGTGCACGTGGTCGTCGCCACACCTGGTCGTCTCAAAGATTTGGTGGAGGAACGCTCGTGCAACTTGTCCCAGGTGACGTTCGTGGTGCTCGATGAGGCTGATCGTATGCTTGACGAGGGTTTCGAAAAGGATATTCGCGCCATTATCGGCAGCACGCACCTGGAGCGTCAGATTGCAATGTTCAGTGCGACGTGGCCGCAGTCGATCCAGAAGCTCGCGCACGAGTTCCTGAACGACCCTGTGAAGGTGACTATCGGTTCGGATGAGCTCGCTGCTAGCGGTAATGTTACGCAGATCGTTGAGGTCGTCGAGGACCGTGCTCGTGACGCTCGCGCGCACGCACTACTGCAGAAGTACCACTCGAGCCGCAAAAACCGTGTTCTATTGTTCGTGCTGTATAAGAAGGAAGCTGACCGTGTGGAGCGCATGCTGCATCAGCGCGGCTGGAACTGCATTGCCATTCACGGCGATCGAAGCCAGCAACAGCGTTCGGAAGCTGTGGAGAAGTTTAAGTCTGGTGAAGTCCCGCTCCTCATTGCTACGGATGTTGCCGCCCGCGGTTTGGATATCCCAGGCGTCGAGTACGTCTTGAACTACTCGTTCCCGCTGACGATTGAAGACTACGTACACCGTATCGGTCGTACAGGCCGTGGAGGAAAGAAGGGTACGGCCCACACTTTCTTCACCGCCAACGACAAGCCTCGTGCTGGTGAGCTCGTGAATCTGTTGCGTGAAAGCAACCAGGAGGTACCGAAGGACCTGACCAAGTTTGGTACGCACGTCAAGAAGAAAGCGCACAAGCTGTATGGTGCTTTCGCCAAGAACATCGATGTCAACAAGAAAGCCACCAAGATTACCTTCGACAGTGATGACGAGTAAGCTGTACATATCGATGACGTTGATAGGATAGGTGTATTACCAGGTAGACAGGAGAGAAGAGATCTATTTTGCTGTAATTGCTTTGATTAGATGCGCTGCCTGCTCTCTTAATTCGTTTTCTCGTCCTTTGTATCTTTCGCGTCATTCAGTGAAGCTGCTATCTTCTCTGCATTCGCCTTGTAGTCCCAGCGGCGTCTAACGATATGCTGCAACGTCTGTTTGTTCAGAGTTGCCAGCTTCCCTTCTCGAACAAAACCACCAAGATTCTCTGGTGGTAGTGCAAACACGTTTGCAACCTCATGAAGAAGGTCGAAGATGTCGTCGACAGCTACCGGAAGCGAAGGAGAGCGGAACGCTTGTCGATATTCACTCACATCACGAAGCAGCATGCAGGCACCATCGGGATCAAAGCGGAATTTTCTCAGATGTTGAAGGTACAGCTCTTTGAATGAGTTCGCCAGGGAAGTAAGGAAGCGATTGCAGTTCTCCTTCATCTAAAGTGAAAATGTGAGTACGCCCTTCAAGAAATCAGAAATAAAATGTACTGAAGTACTCACTAGGACTCGACAGATCACTACTACGAGAGGCTGCAAATATTCGATACACTTCTGACACGCCTTAGAGGAGGAGAGCGACATGCTGGCCTGGCCACCGAGGAAATCACCTTTTCCCTGGTTTGCAGTCAGGATCTGGATAATTGCCTTTTCAATCACAGTTAATACTTGGAAGATGCCGGTTGAAATCATGCTTTCGAGCTTATTGAGGCATTTTTGTTTGCTCTCCTGGCAGATTCTGATGATCAAGATCGAAACTTCAGATATTGTTGCAGGCAATAATACAGGGTGAGCTCTTACGTAAGCTGCGTTGGCGAACCTTCTTTCAACGAAACAAGTACTGCGAATTGCACATCCAAGAAGTCAATCCGCTTGAGCAGAGCCTAATATTGACAATAGCTATTATAACTCCTTGTCAGACAAAAGCGAGATTTAAGTCTACGTACCTCGATAACGATGAAAAATTGCATTGCAGATTCAGGTGTGATACGCTGCTCTTGCAAGACCTCCTTTGTCAGTATTATAAGTTTCTGCGTAATACAAACATTAGTGTCAATGCAAATATCTTCGGGCGAGCACAAGATCAAACATACATACCCCTAAATATTCGTCACCAAATGATGCGATGAAGGACGTGAAAATCTTCGTTATCAATTCACTACGAAGCTCAGTTCCCTTCAATACAACTTCGCAACGGCCAATCGCCTCATCCACCACTTCTTCATATTTGCCGACCACTCCTGAATCTTCCGCTAACTCTCGTAGGCCTTCATAAAATACTTGCGACGACTCCAGCTGCAACAAAACCCCATCTCTCTCGAAATTGGATGATGAAATCGACGTGGTTGAGTTTGAAAACGCTAATTGCGTGGAAGAAGTAGACGGAAAAGGCGTGGACGTATTCGCTGAAGTTGTGGTAGCAGCGTTTTTTGTTTTCGACGACCCTCCCTTACCTTTTGAAGGAGCTGGCGGTTTGGGGAACTCTATTGCAGACAGGATATCTTTGAATCGGTCTTGCAATAAATCCAACTCTGTTTGCAGATATTTTTCGCGATGATTGCCAAATAATGAATGAAGCTGGAGATTGAGAAATGTATGGATTCTCTCATAGTCATCAGCAGGTACAGGTGCAGTGGTATTTGTGCCTTGGTTGAGACTTGCATCGCGGTGATGGGTAGCAGTATCGATGGTCTCAATCTCTGTCACCATCGAGCAGGTCTTCTCGTATGCTGCGCACAGCAGCCTTACATAGTCTCGGTTAGGCGATGTCGAAGTTGAATACGTGGGCGATGATAGACCTTCATCAGCTGCAACTGGGCTTGAAATTTCGGTGTATCGTTTAGTTTTAAGGAGCTGTTCCAAGAAAGACAAGATCCCGAAGGCAGGATCATTGAAAAGACGTTCCATCAGCAACTCGCGGATTGAGTTGCACGTAAAAGCAGGAAAAACATTGTCAACCACGGGGAATTGTTCTGTGCAGATTGAAACAATTTTGGTAAAAAGCGCATCTAGATCGTCGATGGGATCAAGTGGTGTGACGACAGGTTCTTCTGTGGTGGCCCTGAATGAGACATGTTAGATACTGTTCATCTATAAACAATACGTACAATTTGGACGTACTTGGCAAGATGACCGCACATGACATTCCACACGTATCGATCTGCAACTTTGTCCTTGTCGTTGTACTCAATCAAGGACTCGGCGTATTTCCGCATCCCCGTCAAGTTTCCTTTCTCCTGTTCATTGCTAAACTCCGTGAGCAAATTATTCTCCGTTGTCTGGCTTAATCTTTCAATCTCAGTCACAGCATACGCTATCGTCGGAGACGACAGCTCGGATGAGAACACACTCATTTTCTTGATAATGCATGAAGCTTCCTGCAGTTGGTTCGGGTCGTGTAGCGTGTTGAACAGTTTGTTACTCGATTTGGTCAACTTGCTACTGGGGTCGTTCAAGGCCAGTAAAGCTTCCATCAGCTCGTCCGTCTCCAAAACTCGAGATTTTTCATCATCTAAACTCGACAATCTGTCGCCAATCAGCACCGCCGATGAACTCACTTTCGTAAATCGTTCCTCCAAGTCTTCCATCTGCGTACAAATGTCCTGAAAATAAAAAGACGGACTTAGTCAGCACTTTTGCTCCCTAGTTTCTCCGACTATACCTACATTAAGCAGCTCATCTGGTTTAACCAGTCCCGCTTGAAATTGACTGCTCGCTCGTCGACTATCCTGTTCCAGCTCGGCAATCTGGTGGGATACCACTTTGCGGTGTTGCACGAGTCGGTTGATAGACTCAGTTAAAACACTTTGAAGAGCATTTAAGGACGTGGCTTGCTGGGTGAAAGATGCATGACGAATTACGCTTTCTTTTGAGTCGGTTGCGGCTAAGGGTTCCCACGTGCTAGAGAGCAGCTCGTCCACCATCGCTTCTGCGTTGTAAGCAATCGCCTCCGTGCAACTCGCGCCCATCGCAGCTGCCAAGAGTTTCTCCAGCTCGGCACTTGACCCGGAATGGCTTGAGGAAGGCCGCTGATGAGGCTCATGATCGGCGCGCCCCGTCATCGCGAAATGTGGACCACACGTGATATGGCAGTAACTTCTGTACCGATATTACTCTTGACCTCGTTTTGATAACAGATTAGGTGAAGCTGCAACGTACTTAAGTTTTCGGGCGAGTGCTATTTGCAGCTTGACCTCAGAGAACTTCTGCGGTGACGCAGTGTTCGGTTCGATTCGAATACCGCCATGAATTGACTGGTGTTTGGAGATGGTGCAGCGGAGTCTCCAGCGAGATGCAATCCTCATCGAATTCATCACTCTATTCTTCATCACTGCTAGAGTAATCCTGCAATAGCAATGCCGTCACAGAAGCCTTCGTTTTCAACGTCACTTTCTTCTGAGCGTTCTGTTTCTTGACCGACATCTCGTGGGTTCTCTCAGCAGAGCTCTTCTTGGATTTCTTGGACTTCATTCCCTTTTCATCCGTCGTTGCTTGTCTCTTTTTAGCCTTAATCACCACCACCGCCTTCGTCTCAATAGCCAGAGACTTTGTCGCACTACCGGACGTGGGTATCGCTGGAATCTCCTGCTTGTGCGCCTGCATCTTCAGAGCATTCGAGCGGAAAGCCTGCAGTGCTAAAACTTCATCAATCCGCATCTCCACCAACCCCCAGATAACGGCAACTCAAACTCACCAACTTGACGTTCCATCCGCTCCCTGTTCTTCGCCTGCTGCTCCAGCTGCCTCTGCTCCACGAGGTACATACAATCCGACGGGTCCAACAGGCCTCGTCCGCCGCCCAGCGCAGCGCTCTCCTCCTGGTCCACCATCTCCCGCTCCGCCTCCGTAGACGTGCCCACCTCCCTAAACTCCGTGCGGGCGGCTGACTCGCCTGCGCTCATCGCTTGTCGCCGCGCTGCATCCGTGTTCTGGTTAGCAGGGTGCCATGATGGCACGTCCATCTAATAACTACTTCCTCCGGGTGGAAATAATTGCAATGAAAAACAGACGGTCATCCATAACTTTTTTTCTACAAATCTGATTGGACCATGAGTTGTGACATTCGACGCAGCAGGCTTTCCTTGTGATTCCCCTTTTTTTAATCGCTTTGAGCGCTTCTAATACAGCTAAATTCCAAACCGTGGATGGGCATCGATGGTGCTTGTTGTATTAGCAGCGCTCAAAGCGAGCATATATAGTATTGTTGCACAAATGTAGCATTTGTGTACTGGTACGAATGTTGCTTGATGACATCCAGAACACAGTCCCTAACGACAGTTCTTCGAACTGCGAATTTAGAATGGAACGTCCGCGACGTGCATCTTCCGTCTGCTAACATTAAGCTTCGTGAGTATGACCGAGTACCGGGGGCTCTACGTCTCCTAACCACAATCTACTCCCGCTAGTACTTTGGACACTGCTAATATAACGCGTGTCAGGCAGTCACTACCGTAGATGGTTCCTGTCTAGTTGCCGGTCAGACCGTTGATACACTCCGCGACGTTTAGGGTGCGGTGCATACTCGGATGCACGACCGTGTTTGGAACTTCCACGACCGAGTCCTTGAATCGGGAAAGAACCGACAAAAATTCTTAATAGTCGCATGGAAAAAGACATATATTGAGAAGAAAGTTTTAGCTCGCTTCGAAAACATGCAACCAAATGGTCTAGCCCCCGTTAGCGGCGCTGCAAGAAGAAACTCGTTTGTGTGCGTTATATGCAGATACTATACGGTCCCTTGAGCATGACATGGTTTTTTAAAACAAGTTTGAGCTATGAATATATTCAATTTCTTTTTCTTCAAACTGCGCACCCCCAGGTCCACCACTCGGGCCCCAAATAGGGCACACTATCATAGAGTCTCTATGCGTTGTATTATTGTGTGTTCCTCTCAAACTTTCCGAAGGGCCGCGTTTGAATCTCCCACGCCAATCCTCTGGTGAATCTCCAGACCTGTAAAACAGGATGCTTTTATGCAATTAAATGGGTGTAAGGTCGATCAGATTCGAGTCCAAAGAGCAACATAAACACTAGCGAGCATGACTGGGAGCCAGCGGTCGCGAAATCGGCGAGATCGTAACTCTCCCTACACTCCAACACCTACAAGAAGATCGTCGTCTACGTCGTCACATTCGCGTACGACACGACTCTCTCAGTCGGCACAGCCGCCACTGCGGGAAGCCAATTCTCCTGTGACGATTCGAAGATCGCCTCGATTGACCACACTTCCAATAGCACCCTCCTCTGTGGCTTCCCCACACACCGATCCAGTTGCTCCTGATGTAGTTCAAGCCCACCCAGCTTCAAGCACAACTCCAGTGGTGCAGGCACTAGGTGCTCAACGTACAGACACGGAAGCGCTTGCTGCAGCGACATACTCTCGCTGCCACCAGCTCATTGTCCGACCTATATAGCCAAGCCTACATTTTCTCAGCGTGAGCAGTCTGGAGCGCAACTGGATGATGTTGCTCTCAATGGAGCGCCATTCAGAGATATACTGAAGAAGATTTGGGAGCGTTTCAGTCCTCGTGTAAAAGGCCAAGCTGTTAAGCGAGATAGCGCTTGGGCTGTGGAAATTCCAACGATAGCGGCCTGGAGTTAAGTGATGGCGTTCAAAGTAAATCGACGTCTTATTTCCAATACCAAGACCGACGTCGCATGGGATCGTTGGCTGACATCCACACAAGGTGAAACAGTTGGCTGACATCCACACAAGGTGAACAGTACTTCTTCTGGTCTACGAGTTTTTTTGGGAAAGACTCAGACCTGAAGGAGTTCAAGGACGCTTGCATCACACGAACATCAATAGATCAGTCGGGTGCTACGGCAGAACTTTGCCTTCAAGACGTCATGTCACAGCTACAATCTCACCGGGAAAACACCTTCCAATGTCCAGCAGTGGTTTGACGGATGTGGGGAAACCACATTACCAGAAACTTGAATCGATCTACATGGCAAGCAGCAATTACTCAATCTCCACCGGCCAGTTTGACACATCTATTACGGACTTCGACGTCGCACGTGGAACAACATCTACGGGATATCAACGACGCGACCAAGCTGGCGCTCAATTGCATTCACCCTTCGATAGTGGACTACAGCGAGTTACGTGACTCCATAAGAGCACTTGAAACTCGTATGGATGTTCGCGAGGCAAGCCTAGTGTCACGAAAAGAGATCGTCGAACAGTTCATACGAAACGTAATTCTGCTACATGATGTTCCTGACTCACTCGAGAACATAGAAAATCAAAGAGACGACGAACATCAAGATTGATTGACGCGATTACGCACTTTAGCTATTGATGACCTGCTAACCTGCATTTTACCTCGTTACAAAGCACAATTCATCCGTTTGATCTTCGACTTCATCTTCAACTTCTTTCTTGTGCTCTTCTTCATGGATGCCCTGAAACATGCCGGGTGCGGATCTATTCTCGTTTTCAAGTTTATGAATAGGATTAAATCTGCCTTGCACTTGCCAGCCGCAGTGCTGAAACACTCGTGACATGTCATAAGCTTCGAATCACCCAAAAGTTTGAACTATGAACGGCAGCATGTTGCGTCCACTAGATTTACTGTAGTGGCGCTGAAATGCCTTCTTCACAAACCTAAACATGTACTCGATCGGATTGTAAAAGGGGCAGTAAGCCGGTAGAAAAATCGGGACCACGCCAATACTCCGCAGAAAGGGAACGATTTCCGGGTGATAGTGAATGGAGGCATCGTCCAGTATCCAAACAGAATTCGAACCCGGATATTGCCGAACTTTACAACGCTTAGAAAACGCAAAATCACAGCAGCATTTCACGAATTCAATACGATCAAACGTTCCGTCTGTGGTATAGAAATCTATTATTCCGTTCACTCCAAGAAACGCCAGCATCGACACTCTCGGTTTCCGTTGAAAATCGATCCGAACCGCAAGCTTTGTGCCCCTAAAAGAATAGCCACATTTGCGAATCATTCCTCGATTATCAAAGGAGACTTCGTCAAGAAATACAAGATTATGATGATTCCAGTCGATACTGCTTAACTCAGCCACGAAACGATAGATACCCCCTCCTTGATGTGCAAAGCGCGCCGTTCCAGCACTTTCCAAGTCAAGCCAAAGTCATGAATGATCCTCCACACAGTTGACTTCGAAATCGATATATGAAACACTCGCTTAAAAGCAGGTTGGGCCTCGTCAAGATAGGATAGAGGTTTTGCATTGAAGTAATCGTAGCGCCATTGGCGATGCTCCGCTGTGAGCTACCTCTCCACGGCAGTATTCGCTCACTCGAATGCCCCGGTTGTTTCATAGACTCGTATCCAGATTCTAATAGTTTTCTCTGATTTGTTGAAGATGTGTGCGAGCTCACCAACAGAATATCCAAGATGATAGTATCCGTACAAACTGTGGTGGGCCTAGGGCTCACTAGTTAGCATACACGTGTGCGCACGTGTAGGAGGAAGCGTAGGTGTTCCTATGTTGTATAGCGTACACACGATGCGTGTGTACGGTAAGACAAGATAGGAGCTAGATAGCGTAAAATGAGAACTGTATTGTTTTCCTTAAAGGGTTTCCTTCCTTTGTCGAATATCGAAGGGACCGTCAGCGGGTGGTTGACAGTGATTCGCATCGCTGATTGGTAGAGATGTGGCGCACTCTACCAATAGGATCCCTTCAAATGCAGTCTTGGTGTGTGAACACACCACGACGGAAAATCTCTAACTCTAACCGATTAGCGTTACGGTTAGAGTTTCGTGTAAACCCGTTACACCACCCCCGTTAAGATTTGACGTGCTGGTCACAACACGTCAATCCAAGTCTTGACAAGTCCGTCAAGCCTCCGAGAGAACTCCGCGCTCATTTCGCAATGTGCGCGCCTCTGCGAACACTAGCGTCTTCGCCAGTGTCCGCGTCAACCGTAGCGTCGACGCCAGCACCCGTGCCAGCATCCGCGTCGACCTCAGTGTCGACGCCTGCGGCTGATCCCGCGTCCGCACCGGCCTCCGCTTCGGTGCATACTTCCGCGCCTGTGACGGCGGCAACGCCGACACCCCTAAGTGACACGACAGAGAAGAACTTCTCTGTCGACAAGTACTTCGAGCTCCAAGAGAAGAAGCTCGAGCTCGAGGCGAAAAAGCGCGCTGGGGCCGCGAAGACAGCCAGTCCGAAGACTGTCTTCGATGGTTCGTCGGTCCTCTCGACCGACGGTGGTATCCCCGTCGACTACGAGGAGGGAGAGCTTGAAGACGAGGAAATCTCGTCTTCCCAGTCATGTGACGCCAAGCCTGCGGCTGCCCCGTGAAGAAGATTCGGACGCTTCATCTTCGAAGCTTCTGCGAAGTGTTAGTGATGCAGTGCCTTCCACACCGGAGGCACTTGCCATCACCTCGGATCCACCTGTTGTTCCGTCGGAGCAACGTGATGCCCCGCGCACTGACGACTCAGTGCGCGAACCTTGGATGCCGTCTGAGAGTGTTATCACAGCACGGTACGGGCGCACGGTTCATCCGAACGTGATACCGTTGTACGTCGACAGTCGAATTGTCGACGACGCTGAAGCTGCCTCAAAGCACTTTGAGTCGATGACGAATCAAAGGCGAGATTATTATATCTCGCTTTTCCACGAGCTCCGGTACTGGAGCTTGAAGAAGACTTCGGGGCGAAGCAGGGTGCCCGAGTGGCAGGCACTCTGTCAAACCTGGAATCAATTTGTTGAAAAGTTCAACAAAGGCTCGACAGCTTATCGCGAACGAATCGCTTCAGCTCGTGAGCGCTTCATGAGGTACTCCGTTACCTCTGTCGTCCAACGCGTTCACGAAGGTTCGGTGAACGCGAATATTCCTTTGCAGTGCCAGTGGGCATTCACTGCCCGCACTGTCCTCCTGGTGCTCCCCGCATCAGCGAGAGAGACCTCACCGGGTACACGACTAACCGTGTACCTGCAAACGTTAAGGAGCTACGTGCTAAACTCGCTTGTACGCGTCAGCATCCTAGTGTTGTGTCTGAGCACAACACTTCGCGAAACACTGCGCCCCGCAGTGTTACGCCTCCAGTCCATGGTGGGCTTCGTACTCCCTCACCATTTCCGGAACGTCCGTCATCAGGACGTTTCGGGGAAACCACGTGTCTCGAAGGAGACCCGATTGTCCCCAACGAATACGAAAACGAACCGGACCTCGGTTCGTCTTCGGACTGGTTTGGTCTACAATCCGATCCACCGCGAGGTGGATCGTACCGCGGACAGCGTTATGCTTCTGTCGGCGGTGCCGGACGCTCATCATATGGTCAACCCCAGATTGACCACAGTCTTCAGTCGCTCCACGCTCGCGTGGAGGCTCTTGAGAGCGTTCATGCTGTTCCGATCGCTGGCTGAAGCAGCAACTGAACTTGCAGAAGGCTTACGTACTCAGACAACCTCAAACATCCGTGTTGAGATGTCTGAACAAGTTCGCCTTCTCCGGGAGAAGGTGAAGGAGCTTGACGAGAAGCTGAAGTCGCGCCGCGCGTCGTCGTCGGCGAGTCATCATGGCTAGATGACTCGGGCTGCACGTATGGTTTCAAGCTCCCAACGTAGAACGTTGGGTGGAGTCTCATGTCGGAAGGTAGTTCCAACGTGTATGCACTGCCGTGTCGTTCTGCCACCGTGAACGGTCCAATGAAGCGCGGAGCAAGCTTGCTTGCTCCGAATCCGGAAACTGCATGTGTAGGCAGGTTTTGAGTAGATAACAAAATCAATGAACCAACTTTGAATTCATTTGTGTTTCCCCTGCCCACATTGTCTGTGTTCAGCTTCTGCCTGTCCGCAGAAGATGCAATTGCATCTTGTACAAATCGAACGACTGCTTGTCGTTCCTGGACAAAGTCCATTGCTTGAGAGCTGAACCCCGAGTCCAGTTCATTGACCTTGTCCGCGTCTGTGCCCTGCACAGACCCGCCACTTGTGTTCGCATCAGTCCCAGACTGTGCGTGACTCTTTGTGGTGTCAGTGCCCGGCATTGACACCTTGTGTGTGATCGCAGCAGGTCTAGCCTGTGCGTGAAGCTTCTCAGTATCGATGCCCGGCATCGATACATCACTTGTGCGTGCAACAGGGCCGGCTTGTGCGTGAGTCTTCTCGGTGTCTGTGCCCCGCACAGACACGTTGTCCTTCGACGAAGCAGGTGTCGCCTGCTCGTTGTTCTTCACAGAGTCAGTGCCCGGTACTGTTGACACGTCGCCTTGCCGTGTTCGGGCTCTAGCTCGCACGTGTTATCACAGCTGATAGGTCCGTATCAGCTGTATTCTGCGGTTGTTCGTGCGCAACCGTAGACCTCCCAAACTTAAGGAGGAAGCCACCGCCCCGAGCGTGCTCGGAAGGCGTGGATGCCGCATGGCGTTCACGAAGAACGGTGTATGCCCGGTC
>NBNE01000280.1:0-27717 GCA_002215365.1 Phytophthora megakarya
GTAGCTTGTCGGAATTCGCTCATCTTGATACTCGAATAAGTACGACGGTAACCCCTTCCCCACTGAAATGGCTACATTGAAGCGCAAGTTGCATGGCACAGTGCAATACGAGGGAGGTTCACGTCGCGTCTGTGAATGCAGCATATATTAATACTCCGTCCAAGAAAGACCAAGCTCCTATCATAGCGGCACATTCGTCCTGGTTGCGATAGTTCTCGACTGCAACGCTCCTCGACAGCTGCAAACCAACTCGGGCTGATGACGCAGCAGAAACTGCGAACACTGTTGTTGACCGAGTTGTAGCTGCTGCAGCTTTGAATTCAAGCAAAATTCCTGGTCTGTTATCACAAAAGCATGCAGCCTTCCCTTGGTCGTCGCCAGACTCGAGAGCAACGTGATGCAATCGCAATGCTCGCCATTGAAGCAGCTCACTCGCGAATTTGCCTGCAACAACTCAAGTCTTCAATCCCCAACTATGTTCAAGCAGCTCATCGTCACCTTCGCTCTCGTTCTGCTCGTGCTCGACCCTGCTACATGTAACGCTCACCTCATTGGTGATGCCTCGCCGTCCCAGATCCTGAGAACCACCGACGGAGGTCGCCTGCTCGAAGCGGAGTCGGCATCGACGGACGACTCGCTGTCCAATCCGCTGTTCGAGGCGAACACCAAGATCAAGGGCTGCAAGTGGTGGAGCTACTTTTTGCCCTGGAGCTGCTGCGGCGCCAACAGTTGCTAAGACCAACAAGGAGCGAGCATCCATCACCCACCACCAGAACCTTCTCACCAAGTATCCTCTGAGCCTAGCTTTAAGTGTCTTCGCATTGCTGTCCGACAAATGCCGCTAATGAACTCCACGATGCATCGCTCTAATCGTCGTCGCTCAATATTTCTTTAGTGCATCGCAACAAGTGCAACACTGATCTTTTTTTGCGATTTGAATAATCGTCTTATCAATCTAAAACCGCGTGAGAGAGCCCGTAAACCAATCCGGAACCATACAAATTGCTATTCTTCTGGGTTGCATTTCTCTCCCAGTGCGTCTCTAATTTCCAGCACGTACCACTTGCACGTCAGACGCCATCACCCTAACAAATCCCATACAACTCCCCTTCACATAGGACAATCACTCCCATTCCGCATTCTACCGGCATGGCGCCATCCAAGACGGGGAAGCGCGGCCGCCGCGCCAGCACCGCGTCTCCAGCCACGCCACCAGACGCAGATGAAGACGCGTGGCCGCGCGTGCAAGAGCTCTTCCGCATGCTGAACGACGCCAACGCTCCGGCTCTGGGCGTCCGCCCCGACGGCCGCGTGGCGCTCTGGAACCCACGCATGGAGGACATCACGGGCTTCGAGGCGGCGCGCGTGCTCGGCCGACCGCTGGCCGACTTCGTGTACGGGATGCAGCGCAAACAGGAGATCACAGAGACCATCGAGTCCTGTATTAAGGACAAGAAACCCGAGCTGGAGCTGCGCATTCCCTTGAGGAACACCAAGGGCCGCAATGCCCAAGTGTTGACCAACATGACGCCGTTATTAGCCGAAGACGGTGCGTGTGTGGGCGTCTACGGCGTAGGTCAGGACGTGACCGAGTGGGCCATTCAAGAGAAACAGTACGCGACGGTCATGATGCAGGCCAACGCACCGATTATCGAGCTGGATAAGGAAGGCAATATTACGGTATGGAACTCCAAGACGGCCTCCATGACGGGCTACGCCAGTGTCGACATGGTGGGGGAACCACTGTTGCCTGTGGTGGACGAGAGTTTCAGAAAAATTGTGTCGGAAAAGATTGAGCAGGCGCTCACGGGCATTCCAGGAGCGGATTTTGAGCTGCCGTTAGTGACAGCACGAGGATCGAGAGTCGAGATTGTGCTGTGCTTGACCCCGAGGTTTGATACACTGGGGTCTGTGATGGGAGTCGTTGCTATTGGACAGGACGTAACCGAGAGAAACACCAAGGAGATGGAGTACAGGAAACTCATTGAGACGGCGAATGCACCCATTTTTGGTGTTGATACAGAAGGACGCGTGGTGATTTTCAATGCAAAGGCGGCCCAGATTAGCGAATATTCACCAGATGAGGTGATGGGCGTGGACCTTGTCGATACGCTGATATCTGAAGAGTTCCGGCCTGCAGTAGCTGCTGTGTTCGAGAGTGCGTTCGAGGGGACAGAGACTGGAAACTTTGAGTTTCCGCTGGTCACCAAGACTGGTCGAAAGGTGGAGATTCTGTTGAACGCTACACCTAGATATGATCACACCGGAAAACTAGTGGGTGTGGTTGGGATCGGACAGGATATTACGGATCGTATTATCCAAGAGAAAGAGTACAGCCGGCTGATTGACACTGCGAACGCCCCCATTTTTGGTGTTGACTCAAATTACGAGGTGATCATCTGGAATAAGAAGGCAGCAGCGATTACAGAATACACAAACGAAGACACTTTTGGCCAGGAGTTATTCAAGTTCATATCTGAAGACTACCGGGATGCTGTTGCTAAGGTATTTTCGAAGGCTTTGGAAGGAACAGGAACAGCAAACTTTGACTTCCCGTTGATCACGAAAAGCGGTCGCCGGCTTGATATTTTGTTGAATGCTACGCCGAAGTACGATCACTTCGGTAACATTTGAACATTTGCGGGGCCGTGGGAATCGGACAGGATATCACAGACAGACGAGCTCAAGAGCAGGAGTACACACGTCTAATTGATACTGCTAACGCGCCAATTTTTGGAGTAGATGCGAACGGTTGCGTGAATATTTGGAATCGCAAAGCTGCTGACACAACACAGTATCCCAATGAAGAAGTTCTTGGAGCGAACTTGGTTGAGAATTTCATTCCAGAGGATTTCAGGGAGGCAGTGTGGGCTGTGTTTTCCCAAGCGCTGGAAGGACAAGATACAGCTAACTTTGAGTTTCCATTGATGACAAAGGATGGCCGTCGACTCGAGATTCTGTTGAACGCCACTCCACGTTACAACGAGAAGGGAGTTGTTATTGGTGTTGTTGGCATCGGACAGGATATTACCATTCGAATGGCCCAGGAACAAGAAACCAACCGATTAATCCACGCGGCAAATGCCCCAATTTTTGGGGTCGATCGGGATGGCTTGGTGAATATCTGGAATCTTAAGGCAGCGGAGATCACTCAATACTCAGCCGAGGAAGTGATGGGGAAAGATCTACTCAACCGCTTTGTAGCAGAAGAGCATCGAGGTACGGTTGAATTGGAGCTGCAAAGGGCTTTTGAAGGTGAACAAACAAACAATTTCGATTTCCCTCTCATCACAAAGACTGGACGGCGAGTCGAGATTTTGCTGAATGCTACTCCCAGATATGACGAGCACGGACAGATTTTCGGTGTTATGGGCATTGGCCAAGATATTACTGAGAGAATTGCACAGGAGCAAGAGCTTATTCGTTTGATTGACACTGCAAATGCCCCAATCTTTGGAGTAGATTCCGAAGGACGCGTAAACATCTGGAATAAGAAGGCGGCAGAAATTATGCAATATCCAGCCGATGCTGTAATGGGCGAACACCTTGTCGAGAAATTTATTACAACGGACTATCAAGATGCTGTGAGCTATGTGCTGTCTGAAGCTCTAAATGGTATTGAAACGGCGAATTTTGAGTTCCCACTAATCACGAAGACAGGTCGACGCGTTGAGATTTTGTTAAATGCCACACCGCGATACAACGAACATGGATTAGTTATCGGAATGGTTGGTATCGGACAAGATATTACGGACCGCATCGCCCAGGAACAAGAGTATATGAGACTGATCGATACTGCTAATGCTCCCATTTTCGGAGTGGACTCAGATGGACGTGTCAATATCTGGAATCGAAAAGCAGCGAATATTACTCAATATACGAACGAGGACGTGTTGGGCAAAGACCTTGTAGCTGAATTCATTTCGGAAGAGTACAAGATTGCTGTTCACAGCGTATTAGAGAAAGCGTTTGAAGGTGTGGAGACTGCGAATTTCGAATTCCCATTGATTACAAAGTCAGGTCGTCGAGTTGAAATCCTACTGAATGCTACCCCGCGCTACAATGAGCAAGGTGAGGTGATGGGTATGGTCGGCATTGGTCAAGATATCACGGATCGTATTGCGCAGGAGAAGGAGTACATGCGCCTCATCGACACGGCTAATGCTCCCATTTTTGGTGTAGACTCCAACGGTCTAGTCAATATCTGGAATAGGAAGGCTGCCGACATTATGCAGTATACTACGGAAGATGTTCTTGGCAAAGATCTAGTTGCTGAGTTCATTTCGAATGAGTACAAGGTACCCGTCCGGAGCGTGCTGGAGAAAGCATTTGAAGGTGTGGAGACAGCCAACTTCGAGTTTCCCTTGATAACGAAAGCAGGGCGACGGGTGGAGATTTTGTTGAACGCCACGCCACGCTACAATGAACAGGGAGAAGTGATGGGAATGGTAGGCATTGGCCAAGATATCACAGACCGTATCGCCCAAGAGCAGGAATACAGTCGTCTGATTGATACGGCTAATGCCCCGATTTTTGGTATTGACGCAGATATGTGTGTAAATATTCTCAACAATAAGGCGGCACAGATCACGAATTATGCATTTGAAGAAGTTGTGGGTGAAAAATACGTGGAAACTTTTATTGCTCCAGAGTATCAAACAATCGTTTATGACATCATGTCGAAAGCTTTGCATGGTGATGAAACAGCTAGTTTCGAAGTGCCAGTGATTACGAAAACCGGACGAAAGGTGAATATTCTGCTGAACGCCACGGCTCGTTTTGATCAACACGGACACATTGTTGGTGTCGTGGGGATCGGCCAAGATATCACTGATCGCATTGCACAGGAGGAGGAATATGCCAGGCTGATCGATTCCGCCAATGCTCCGATTTTTGGTGTCGATGCTGATGGCCTCGTAAATATTTGGAACAAGAAGGCGGCTGAAATCACGCAGTACACTCCGCAAGATGTCATGGGCGAGAATTTGGTAGAGAAGTTTATCACGGAAGACTATCGCGAAGCCGTTGGCCTCGTTTTGTCGAAGGCACTAGAGGGCGTTGAAACTGCGAACTTCGAGTTCCCATTAATGACAAAAGCGGGACGACGTGTGGAGATTTTGCTAAATGCTACGTCCCGGTTCAACGAACATGGAGAGGTTATTGGGATGGTTGGTATTGGTCAAGATATTACAGACCGCATTGCCCAAGAGAAGGAATACATGCGTCTTATCGATACAGCGAATGCTCCCATTTTTGGCGTTGACTCTAATGGGTTGGTAAACATTTGGAACCGGAAGGCTGCTGATATCATGCAGTATACGACTGAAGATGTACTTGGGGAGGACCTCGTTGCCAAATTTATCTCTGAAGAGTATCGCGTAGCCGTCCGCTGTGTTTTAGAAAAGGCTTTTGAGGGCGAGGAGACAGCAAACTTTGAGTTTCCATTGATCACAAAAGCTGGCCGACGAGTAGAGATCTTGCTGAATGCAACGCCCCGTTACAACGAACAGGGAGAAGTGATGGGAATGGTGGGCATTGGCCAGGATATTACTGATCGTATTGCGCAGGAACAAGAGTACAGCCGACTTATCGATACGGCTAATGCCCCGATTTTTGGTATTGATGCAAATATGTGTGTGAATATCTTGAACAACAAGGCGGCACAGATCACGAATTATGCCGTTGAGGAAGTTCTGGGCGAGAAATATGTGGAAACTTTTATTGCTCCAGAGTATCGAACAATCGTTTATGACATCATGTCAAATGCTTTACAGGGAAATGAAACGGCGAGCTTCGAAGTGCCAGTCATAACCAAGACTGGCCGCAAACTAAACATCTTGCTTAATGCAACAGCACGCTTTGATCAACACGGACGCATTGTTGGCGTCGTCGGTATCGGGCAGGATATTACCGACCGCATTGCCCAAGAACAAGAGTATGCAAGACTTATTGATTCTGCTAATGCTCCGATTTTTGGTGTCGATGCCGATGGCCTCGTAAATATTTGGAACAAGAAGGCGGCTGAAATCACGCAGTACACTCCGCAAGATGTCATGGGCGAGAATTTGGTAGAGAAGTTTATCACGGAAGACTATCGCGAAGCCGTTGGCCTCGTTTTGTCGAAGGCACTAGAGGGCGTTGAAACTGCGAACTTCGAGTTCCCATTAATGACAAAAGCGGGACGACGTGTGGAGATTTTGCTAAATGCTACGTCCCGGTTCAACGAACATGGAGAGGTTATTGGGATGGTTGGTATTGGTCAAGATATTACAGACCGTATTGCACAGGAGCAAGAGTATAGTCGCCTGATCGACACAGCGAACGCTCCAATCTTTGGTGTTGACTCAAACGGTCGTGTGAATATTTGGAACCGGAAGGCTGCTGATATCATGCAGTACACGAACGAAGACGTTTTGGGTAAAGACCTAGTAGCGGAATTTATTTCGAAGGAGTACAAGGTGCCTGTGCGTAGTGTGCTTGAGAAGGCTTTCGAGGGTGTGGAAACGGCAAATTTCGAGTTCCCGTTGATCACGAAGGCTGGTCGCCGTGTGGAGATTTTGCTAAACGCTACTCCTCGATATAATGAGCATGGTGAGGTGAAAGGTATGGTTGGTATTGGACAAGACATCACGGAGCGTATTGCTCAAGAACAGGAGTACAGCCGTCTGATTGACACTGCGAATGCACCGATCTTTGGAGTGGATGCCAATATGTGTGTCAATATCTGGAACCGGAAAGCAGCTCAAATCACGAATTATGCCATCGAGGAAGTTATGGGCGAAAACCTGGTGGAGACGTTTATTTCCCCCGAGTTCCGACCCATTGTGGCCGAAGTACTGTCCCAGGCACTGAGAGGAGTTGAAACTGCGAACTTTGAATTCCCATTGATAACCCGTCCTGGTACAAGAATTGAGATTTTGCTGAACGCTACGCCACGCTACGACTCGAATGGGAGTATCGTAGGCGTTGTTGGCATCGGCCAAGACATCACGGATCGAATTGCTCAAGAGCACGAATATTTCAGACTGATCGATACTGCGAACGCCCCGATCTTTGGTGTTGATACAAATGGATGCATTAACGAGTGGAATCAGAAAATTGAGGAGATCACTGGCTACCACAAGTCGAGTGTCCTGGGTCTTTCGCTAGTGCACACGTTCATCATCCCAGAATCTAGACAACAAGTGCGTCAACTGTTGAACCAAGCTTTGATCGGTATTGATGTTGGCGAGATGGAACTGCCAATGACAACAAAACGTGGCGTCTTTCTGTTGCTACTTGTAAACGCATCAAGTAAAAAGGACATGCACGGAAACATTCGTGGTGTGATCGGTGTTGGACAGGACTACACTGCGAGGAAACACATGGAGGCGGCCAAGGTGAATTTCTTGGCCTCGTTTAGTCACGAATTGCGAACGCCGTTAAACGGTGTATTGGGTATGTTGGAACTGCTTAAAGAGCAGCAATTAGAGAAAGCACCGGAGAGATATGTTCATATGGCATACGTGTCTGGGTCACTTCTGCTTAACTTGATCAACGATATTCTGGACTTATCGAAGATTGAAGCTGGACATTTGGAAATCTCAGCGGCACCGTTCCAGATGCATGAATTATTAGACTACTCTATTGAGATTTTCAAGTTCAAAGCTCGAGAACGTGGACTAAAGCTTGAACTGAAGTGCGATGACAACGTTCCAAAGGTTGCTATTGGTGATGTTGTGCGTCTACGCCAAGTGTTGTTGAACCTGCTGTCAAACGCGATTAAGTTTACAAACGAAGGCTCAATTACGGTGACATGCAGTGTTGTATACACCCCAGAACTTCCGAAGGCATTCAAAAAGCTCCTATTCCAAGTAATCGATACAGGTATTGGCATGGACGCAGAGGAAAAGATGAGACTATTTTCTCTGTTTACGAAACTGGAACGCACGCGCCAGAACAATCCTACAGGTTCTGGTTTGGGTCTTGCTATTTGCAAACAGCTTGCGGAACTTATGGATGGTCAAATTGGTGTCGATAGTGAGCTTGACGTTGGAAGTAACTTTTACTTTACTGTGGTAGTTCGGTTACTGGATGATATTGACGCCAAGGGATTATTCTACGCAGCAAACGATTTACTTACGGATGGGTCTGACGTTGCGCCTCCCACATCAAATGTGAATTCGAACGACAGTACAACTAGCACTGCTTTGGCGAATGCTGCAAAGGTAGTGATTCCCAGACAGGCAAGAATATTGGTGGCAGAAGACAATGAATTCAATTGGGAAGTTGTGAAGTGCTTCCTCCAGGAAGCCGACCATCTCTTGCAGTGGGAAGTAAATGGCCGGGATGCGCTGAAGGCTTACTCGGAGAACCACACCAAGTTTGATTTAATTTTCATGGACTGTGAGATGCCCGTTATGGATGGATATACGGCCACAAAAGCAATTCGTCAATTTGAACTAGACAACGACCTACCACGTATCCCTGTTCTTGGACTGACAGCCTACGCCATGAGTGGCGACCGACAGAAATGTTTGGGCGCAGGTATGGATGAATTCATGGTAAAACCTATCTCGAAGCACAGTCTGTTAAAGGCTATTCGACAGTGGATGCGTGTTCGTTACCTCGGGCCCAAAACTTCTACTCCATCAGTTGCTGGATCAGACGATTACCCTTATGCAAGCTCAGAAGGAGTAAGTGTTGCTGCCTCAGCGCCTACGGGGTCTATCTCTTCTCCAGCGTCGTCAAAAGAGCGTGGAGGAGACGACCTAGATGTCGTGCCAATGTCATACCCCACGACGTCACCAACCCCGCGCCCATCCTTCGATAGCCAAGTTGACGATGACATTGTGAACAACCCGACTGATGAAAGCTCTAAATTGGCCCCTGCGTCACGGCACATGCAACAGCTTGATCTTGCACGTGCCATCTCTAACTTGGAGTTGGACGATCCGATGGCCATCCGGCGTCAGGTAGGCCCGACTGTGCGCACAGCAGTTCCTACCACGTCAATCTTTAGCCTGGGGTCTTCAGTAGGGAACAGTACACGTTCCAGCGGTCTTTTGACTCTTCAACGTGATACTGGCGGAGCAATCGTTGATATTCCTGATTGGAAGCAAATTAACAAGACATCCGCAACGTTGCCGAATATGAAGGACAAACCGCTAGTTGGTGCTGAGACTTCGGATCACGTTTCTTCTCATAGTAACCCGACACTGTGGAGCCACCCACCTTTTATGGGCAGCAAAAAGGATTCAGCGCCGCCGTCTACGTCGTCTCACCAGCCAATGTCACCAAGTTCTGCTTCAGATGCCACGAGTGTCCGTGCCAGAGCAGTGACCGAAGGAATTCGAAACGAGAATACCCCTGTGAGCTTGCAACGGTTTGATTCTGACAAGAGCTCGGACGAGTATACGTCAGGAGATCCGATTGCAGCTATGCTTGAACGTTTGAATATCAGTAGTCCAGCCGCCAGGAGTGGTGTTAGAGGTTCTCCAAGACCCGAACTTGCAAGCGCTACCACAGAGAGCGATGCTGCGGCGCGTGCAACGATGAACCCGACCAGTATTGCTATTCCCGAAGGCGATCCCGTAGACTACTCATTGGGTGTGCAGCAGTGTGGCGGTCAAGAAGAACTCTTTTTGAGTTTGCTGGAGAAATTCACGGTGAGCTGCGAAGCGATCATGTCCCGAATTTTGGTAGCATATGAACAAGGCGATATTCAAGTTACTCGGCGGGAATCGCATTCACTCAAGGGATCATCAGCGTATGTCGCGGCGATGCGTGTTTCTAAAGCTGCATTCCGTGTACAAGTAGCCTGCGAACAATTGCAACAGTGCCAATCTGAAGCTGGCCCCGACCAGCAATTGATGGCACTCGCGGACGCGGCAGCGATGGTTTCGCTAAAGCAGTCGCTGGATGCCTCAATTACCTTGCTCAAGAAGGAGCACCGACACTTGCGCGGATATCTGCGTCGCAACTTCGAATTCCGTGACCTTACTAGAAGCGGCAGTGCTTCGGCAGCTGCGGCTTTCCGTTCCCAGGGCTCATCTCAAGATCGTGCGAATGGCCCGTGCGGGGTTATGTAAGGGATACGAGTGCTTGTGACTTGCATTTTCATTGTAGGATACCAACGGCAATGTACTAGTAGTAATGGTCAATCTACTTTTTGCATTTTCATTCTTCTAAACTACTGCTACGTCACTTAAACCGTTAAATATCAACTGAGGCTATCTCATGAGAGAAGACCTGTGTTTCGAGAAAGCTCCGGTAGAAGGACTGTTCGCGCGGCGGCAGGCGGCGCAGGAAAGCAATCCGGTCAAAAACCACCACGTAGTCAAAATCGTCCGACAGCACGAATCGGAACTCCTCTACTGTTCGTAGCAGAGATGTCAGTGCGTTTCGAAAGCATATGCGCACATGACGTTGTGGAAACCCTCGCGCAAGCGAACCATCAGTATTGTTGCTGAGCATCGGCACGTAGTCGCTGAAGAAAACTTTAGGCTTGAGGAGCTGGAGCAATCGTGACATCAGGGGACGACGGACAGAATCGGGAAGTTGTGGCCGGCCAGGCGAGCTCATCGTGTCCGAGTCCAAATCCACCACTACAATGCCGTCACCGCATCCTTCTCGCTCTAACATGTCGCGCAACTCCGCGCGATAACTTGAGTGTACGCCGAACAGGTACGGTGTAGGGCACTGCAAGCACTCGAGCATGCTTTTTGGCAAGATTGGTGCAAACACATGACTCCACTCGAGCGGGGATATCAAGCTTTTCAGCGTTTCACCCACGGCCGTCAGCACCGAATAACGTGAGCTTACGAGCACGATCTGTCTTTCCAAAAGCATGCACGTGACCAAATTAATGACGTTATCGACGGACAAGCAGCTGAAGAGTTCCTCCATGCTGAAATCCACGTATTTATCCAGTGCCGAGAGAGACGTCACATCGTCGTTTGATGCCGTAGCAGCAGCAAAGTCGAATGGACAAAGTAGTCCTGCCATTTGTGCAGCCGAGGGCAGCCAATTCGGGTCGGAAAGGTATGTTTCGTCATCTTGCATAGCCGAATGAAGTGAGTCCAAGCGCTGCTTTAGCGTGTCAAGGATCGGATACCGACTAATGACGCAAATTCCAACTGGAACGTAAACTTCAAGACCCTCCGTCTCCTGCAGTACTTGCTCCAATGGACCCAGTTTACTGGAGTCGTTCAGGGGTACATATCGTGTGAGGCAGGCACCATAAAATGCCTTCTCCGCATTTCCAATAGTCATGTGGAAAAGAGATGGGGCTGGTCGAGAGGTAGAGCGAATAACGTCTGCCCCCGATGGGCGGAAGAACGCTTCTACGTGATCTGGAATGGCGTGATGATGGTATAGGTCACTCTCGCTGCGGTTGTTGGGGTCTGCCAACGTATGTAGCACCTCCTTCACAATCTCAGGGCGTGACCGATCATTCACATCAAGCCGGAAGCTCAGCACAGAGCTAATGAGCGACTTGCTCTGTGGCTCGCCACGCAGCTGGCCCTGGAAGAGATCTCTTAACGTGAATGATTTGCTCCGTACGCGCTGTGGTTGATGTGATGCAACGTTCATGCACTGGAATAATTCCTGAAGTGTAGTCATACTGCTGTCGGAGGCAGTGCTGGAGCTGTCGCATGGCGTGGCTGTGACTGTGTTCGATGATCCAGACGGACTCAGCAACCGACTTTGATAAGACGCCACCAACGACTTGAACGATTCGCTGCCCATGAATCGCACGAAGTGGTTGACTTTGAGATCCGCTTCAATTACGTTTTGAATGCGCTCAACCGTTCGGAGCAACACCTCGGCGTCAGCCAGTGAAAAACTGCCAGCATCCAGACAACAAGCCACCCGTAGCTCGTAATCCCGCAGCAGCGCCTGCTCCGTCTCGCCGACAAACGTCACGCGTGTGCTGGCACTCACAGTCAGATACTTTTTCGCAATGCGACTTCCAATCACTAGTAGCTGTTCAATGAGTTCACCCGGCTGTCTCACTTCCTCCGTCTGATTATTCTCTTCGTGTTCATCCTGCGCTGCATGGACAAACTCTTCCAGCACAGGCAGCAATTGGTATCTGAAATCCATCCATACCAATCACTAGTAGCTGTTCAATGAGTTCACCCGGCTGTCTCACTTCGTCCGTCTGATTATTCTCTTCGTGTTCGTCATGCGCTGCATGGACAAACTCTTCCAGCACAGGCAGTAATTGGTATCTGAAATCCATCCACAGACTCAAGTGTTCGTGTGTGCGCTCCTTGAACAGGAAGACCCAGAAGACGCTGCATAGTCTCCTGTTGCCCAGTACTCGCTCCAGGGTCAAGAAGGTCGTGGCCGTGCGTCTGCGTACAGACGAGTCGAGACTCGCCACTGAGCCGGGACTTGCCACCTCTTCGTCTGTGCTGTCGTCGTTCTCGTACGTGAGTCTGGAACTTGCCACCAGCGCCGCAAACTCGGGTGTCGCAGCGAATTGCTTGAAACTGGGCTGGAGAGCCTTCTTCACTGCCATCTCGGCGTCTTGGAACAGGTCCGTTTTAGCAGCTAAGCCGGAGTAGAGCATTAAATCGTTGCGCAACAATTTACCAAAGCTGCCGACCGACTTGTTCAAAATGCGGAGATTCTCCGACGAAATGTTGAGGAACGCGTCTGGACTCATGAACTTGGCGATGATCTTGCTGGCGTATTGGCGACGCAGCGATTGGGCGTCGCCTTGCGGGTCTTCGTCTGCGCTTTTGTCCGTGAACACTTTCTTGAACTCCTCGACGCTCACGAGGAACAGCAGACGCGCGAAACTCTTCTTGTCTTCCGTCGATAAATGCTGCAGATACAGCGCGTGCAGATGCGGGTCGGCCACCACGGCGTCCAGCGTCACGGCGTCCATGGCGAGCGATAGCGGAGACTGGAGACTTGGTGCGAATGGACTAAGAGACGGACTGACGATGGACTTGACGGCGCGACTGGGAAAAAAACAGCCAGAAGCCACCAATTTTCGAAGAAGTAACGGTGAAGTGGTGACAGTACTTCATAACGCTACTTTGCTTCTGCTGTTCGGAACTGAACTGTGGAATTCAAGATGGAATTCAAGATGGAGCAAGGGAATTCTGATCGAAGTTCTGATCGACGAGATTTTCTGTGGCGAGAAAGAAATGGAGACGTTGATTTCGACGTGAACGGTTGGAAAAACAAAACCAAGCGGTGGCTGCCGACTACTTGGTGCGCCTCATGAATGCAAGTTACGTCGGACCATGCAACGTGGCTACGACGACTGTAGCCAAAAGTGAGGATACCTGGTACGTGGTGCAGGTGTTTGCAACAAGAGATAGACAGTCATCGCTGTGAATTTCACTATTCATACGAACGGAAAGGAGATCCAGTGCTGTGCTCTATTATAATACCAAACGTGTAATGGCGAGGCAGTTCAGGCCCAAACTTTACTGATGTTGCGGACGAAACCAGCCTGGTGGCCTCTCGTCCGGATGGAACCACAGCGTCGCTGGGTTAATTGATAACTGCTACTTGTAGCAAAACGGCTACATGTATGATGTGGAGACTCCACAGAGCAACTGCACGTGCAGTGCAAGAGCATTCAATTCAACGGAAAACGTCATGGTCAGTCCATGATGGTGACGATTTGCAGCAGAATGTTGGTCAAGCTCAGGTAGCTTGTTCAACCTCCGATCAGTATGTAGTATAATACTACTACTACGTAGTACGTAGTTTCGCAGCGAAAAGCATATGTTGTCTATCTCTATCGATACGGTATGATTCACGATTTTGCCAGCACATTGATAATGTGCTTTGCGGCTACATCGCTTGCTCGAATCGGTTGTACTCGTACCTCGTTGCACCTGCTTCCCTTCCCTTGCTCTGCATTAGATTCCTGCCATTTCGTCAAAGTGCTCATTGCCATCGCGAGGTGCAGTGTATCTCGTTCATGAGTTGGATTTTTGTGTAGTGTTCTGCTCGACACACCATCAGGTTAGTTCTGGAGAATGCATATACTTCATACACAACTCACCTCAAGCCTTCTGCAATCTTTGGGGCAGTGCATTCGCTGAAGAGGAACTCAGGAATTAGCGACCGTCCAAGCAACAAATTCGGTACTGACACGAATCGGACACTTGCGAGTCGTTTAACAACCCATTCGGTCAACATGTTAGCTCGGTAGATAACAATTGTCGGAAGACTCGCCAGCGTTGTCTCAAGCACAATGGTCCCAGAAACGGCGACTGCTGCATCAGAGCACTACAAAGAGACAAAAGGGTTACTTTTGCATATCGAAGTGATAAAAATTCCAGTGCTACCTGAAAAAGCCGAAATCTTGTGGCTACGTCGAGGTCCGTTAAAACTCGGCACTTCACACGAGGAGAGGAGGCAGAAATGTGAGCATTAACCTGCTCCTCAACTGCACCAATTGTGGGAAATACCACGTAAATCTGCACAGGCAAATGAGTCAGATATTGCACCTCCAAACGTTTTGCGAACTAGATATACCTCTCGCTCCTGTTCCAGGTTATGTGCTTGTTTGAATTGATCGATGGCGTTCAGCACCAAATGTGAAGACTTCTTCACTTCATTCACACGGCTATACAGTCACGTCAGAATGTGTACTTTGTGATGAAGCACATGCGAATGAACCATACCTTCCAACAAGCGCACATATCACAAACGCATCGGTAGGGATATTAAATTCTTCTCTGACAAGAGTCCTGGTGCTCGGTTCTCGTCCGTTTGTCGCCAATGTACGGAGCAACCGACCACGCACCAACAAATTTGTCGGATCAAAGCTGGACAGATCCAATAACGCATCCGTTCCGGTTTCAACTACTCCGATGTTGGAGGACTTATCAGACCATATTGTCGCGCTGCTTTCAAACACTCCATTAGCTTCTAGAAAGTCTTCGACGGCAGGATGTCCCACAAAATGACACCAAGAGCGATTTGATTTCTCCAATTCCAGCTCTTCCTCTCCAGCACGAAAAATGTCCTCCTCGAAAGGTAAGATCGTGAACATGACATCCAGAAGCGTTTTCAACTCCGTGAAGTCGCGCTTGCCTCGGTGTTTATAAGCCCAAACGGATGGCGCAACGTAGTGTGCCTTCTTTATGCGTTTGACACCAGACTTGTGTTCATTCGCGTGCAATGCTTTCAATACTCGGAAGGTGAATCCCTTCGAGTCAATTGTAAGAACCAACTCCGGTTGATATGCCTCAATGTCTTGAAGTGTATCTTGAATCCGCCGCTATTTATCAAAACCCACCACATCAATTAGCACCGTTAAACAGATTATTCAATGCTCAGTTCATACTCGCAATCGCCACATGTGCGGCACCACTTCCAGTAGCCCCATGACCGACAGTTCTTGCATCGGGAAGAGCGACTCAAAGTTTCCAGCTTTACACATCTGTGGTCTGCATATTCACATCAATTCTTAAGTACAACTCCATCAAATTCGCCTTAAGTATCGTACCCTCCGATTCCTCGGAATTCCAGACTTTGCGTCGGTTGGTGTCGTTGCAATGCTCGAATGACTTTAGCGCCGATAGCATCACCCGACGCTTCTCCAGCGATCACATAAAGCTTCACGGGTGTTAAGTTTGGATAGGAACTAGGCAACGCACACGTAGACAACCACCGCTGGTGGCGGAGCACACGAACGGAACGGGAGCTCCACATTCGTAGTCACCCAGGCTGGAATGTGTGATTTAATCACCTTTTGAGGAACAGTAGTATGTATTTAACCCATGAATTTAACCCTTTCAATATTTGAAAGACACTAAATCTTTTATTCTATTTCAAATATTTGGAACGGAATGGAGCTCACATCCGTTATTTAGTGAATCAGATAGAAGCAGTAAGGAGCGACATCCATGGCTGCTCCTGCTGCTCGACGCCGCCCGCAACGCTCTCGCAAGCCCAAGCCCATGGACGCGAATGCATCTGCAGCCACTTCTCCGCCCTCTGTCGCTTCGCAGCTCGTGGCTTCCATCCGTCACAACGACTTCGCCACGTTCTCGTCGCTCTTGCAGACTCCAGAGCTCGACGTCAACCGCCGCACGCCTCAAGGCGACGTCCCATTGGTGGAATGTTGCCGCTTCGCTCGTCTGGACATGGCTACATCGCTCCTCTCCGCTGCAGCCGACGTGAACGTCTCCAGCTCCAACCGCAGCGCCAATCGCGTGGGTCTCACGCCGCTCGTGGCCGCCTGCATGGCGCTGGAGCCAAAAGTGGTGGCGCTGCTGCTGTGTCAGTCGCAAAAGAGGGTGAATGTGCTCAAGACTTTCGGCAGAGTGAACGCGGCCACGGTTCTGCTGCTGTTCTGCGTGGCCAATGGCCGCACAGACGCGCAGAATGACAAGGCGCTGCTGATTCTACAGCAACTGCTGACGTTTGCCAGGCAACAAGGCCAACTCAAGAGTCTGGTGGCAGCTAAGCCGGATAAAGTGAATTCTCTGCTGCATGTGGCTGCAGGACTGGGCAATTGGAAAGCGCTACAGATGCTGAGAGCACATGCAGAGGTGGAGGTGGATTTCAGTGCCAGAAATGCAGTGGAGCACTCGTTGCTGCATGTGGTGGAGATGAATGCGTTCCAGGCCAGATCGCTGCAGTTCTGTGAACCTCCGCGACCGGAACTTGGAGCAGGACGTGCAAAGAGAAAAAAGAATGGAAAGAAGAGAAAGAAACAGGGAAAAGAAGAGGACAAGCAAGTAGAAGAGGAGAAGGAAGAGAAAGAAGAGAAAGAAGAGGCCCAGGAGCCGCAGAGTGAAGCTGGTGGGTGGAATTTTGAGTTTCTGTTGATGGAGAATGGAACGACTGACTGACTTGTGGACAGATAAGCAAACATTTACGAGGTCGCGTCCGGATCGAGCAGTCGAAGCTTTCCATGTGACGCGAACTGTGATGGAGCTGGCAAAGGATACAGGTATGGTGGAAGGACTTGATAAATGTCTGAGAAATAGGCATTGCTAACTGTTTGGTGTGCAGGAATTGGCGCTATTTTCTCGCGTAAAGGAGACGAAGGTCTTAGAGGACTCTATATCAAGAGTCTTGTGCTCGCGGATGTGGGCCTTGTTCCAATTGTCAATGAGGTACGAGTTACAATCTTGCAGTCTATTCTGTTTACGTTGAGTTTGGCTGACTCATGAATTGTATTGGTTGCAGATTGCTCAGATGTCCGATACACAGAAGGAAAAGGCCGTGTACATAGATGGCTTGATGTACACTGTGGCTTCCGTTTATCCTCTCTCGGTAAAAAATGCAAAGGAGTACCAATCGCTATGGCGCCAAGCTCTGGACAAGAAATCCGCTGAGAATTGTTTAACTGACACCATAGAGCAAGGTGATGACGAAGAGACAAAGAGCGCACCAGCGAACGACTTCCAGACGATTGAATTATCTCATGAGGCATTCCAGTTAATATTGAGTGGAATGCTTTCCTACAACAGTCTTTCCAAGCGCGTGAAAGTGTGGACCCTGATCCTTATGCATCTACTCACGCCATTTGCTAGTGGATCCCCTCTCGCTGCTGACAAGAAACCTGTCATGGAGGAATGCGGCCAACTCAAGTTCTTTGAACGCATCACTGATATGCTTTATCGTTCAGGTTGGTTTTAGGTTTATTTAGTGGTGTGAAGCAGTTGATGATGACTGAAATTATGTTGCATCCCAACAATCCGCAGGTACGAAGCTCGCTTTCTGCATTTTTGACCGAACGGATATTGAAGACGATGAGAGTTACGATGAGGAGATTGAGTTCCATCTATTGATCTCACTAGTTGAGCTTTTTCTCCAGTTCTTCGTACCGTATGCTCGCATGATTCATGATGAAGAAAATAATGTGCCATTGGGTATCACACAAAGTTTCCAGCGTGCGATCAAGCCAGTGAAACAGCTATGGTCATTAGTGAGTGTTGCATTGGGAAGTCTGGATGATGCCATCGCTACACCACAGCGCTTCTCACTCCTTCTTCATTTGCTGCAAGTGTTCGACCAACTCGAAGCCGCTTTTGTTTCTGATGAAGAAGCGACACTAATGAAATTGTTTGGGGTACGTTGCAAGCCCACACAGTGTGTAAGTTGTATATTAATGTGTTTACCATTGTTCTATGTAGATCATGAATCGATTCGTCAAGCAAGAAGCGAAGAAAAAGCGAATCAAAATGTTCGTTGCGGAACAAACGCATCTTTTACATACACTTGCTGCTGCATTCCCGATGCCAACTACCTTTACCGAGAAAGTGATCCCTTTGAAGGATAGTGTGGACGTGTTGACCCAAAAGTATTGGGCATGGACTTGTACTCGTTCGCATCGATTCCGGGGCTTATACGTCTTGAGCACAAGGTAGATTACCTAGCTATGCTGGCTGAGGAGCGCAACGGGTCAGTATCGGTGTCCGTAAGTCGTGCGTCTGAAGCGAACTACGTGGACTTCATCTTGCAGCAAATTCTGAGCACCTCGGCGAGCAACTTGAAGGGTGAAATGAATATCACTCTAGTGAACGAACCAGGCGTGGGTGTTGGTGTTACGCGCGAGTTTTTCCAGATTATACAGAGATACTTCTTCCACCCGGGATCAACTGGAGGTTCGCAAGCGCGTACTGTTCTACCAGCTCCTCACGTCCTTGAGATCGGAGCGCAGTGGCTCCAGCTTGCTCGGTCGCAGAACCCCGAATGTCCAAGCTCGAACAAAAAGCGCAACGACAACGGCCGCAATAAACGAACCCAGCCGCCACGGAGCGGTGGATTTGCAGAGCTGTTCCCGTTGTTTGACTTCGTGGAAAAGCAAAAACGCGGTGTGATTGGCATCGCACCGCGATCGGTATACATCAGCAAGCAGATTACTGATGCTCAACGCAGCGAGGAAAGCTTGAGTCTAACACAGAAGGATATCCTCGTAGATCCAAGCGAAGTTGATGCACTCAAAAAGGTGTATCTCTGCATTGGTCGCTTGATGGGACTGGCGATTCGGAATCACCAGCCACTTGCTGCAGACTTTCCTTTGGCGTTTTGGAAGTTCATGATGCGGGATGGATCTTTGACGTGGGAGGATTATTGTGAAAACAGTGACGTTTTCAAGCGCAGCCTTCAGTTTGTACTGGATCACGACTTCGATGCCGAACCGCTGGATATGCGCTTTGAATACACAACAGAGGTAGTGGTTGTCGACAAAGAAGCAAGTGCTAAGCAGAAAGAGCAAAAGGAGGAAGCGACTACCGACGGAGCAACAACTGTACCTTCAAATGCTCCCACGACGACGAGTATGGAAATGGAGCTACAAGATGGAATGGGTAATGTAGAAGTGACAAATGCAAACAAGGCGCAGTATGTATTGCTTCGTGCTCAGCAGTTCTTCTTTGGTAACGAGCTGGTGTACTACAAGAAGATCCGGGATGGCTTCACCGACACAATCATTCGGTCCGACTTAAAGCTTTTCCGCCCAGAGGAACTTCGACACTTGATCCGTGGAGAACATACAATCAATTTCGAGAGTCTGAAGAAAAATGTCGTGTACTCGCGAGGTGCATCGCCGTCGCGAGGTGTTGTCCAGAAGTTCTGGGAAGTCGCCGAGAGTTTCGACCAAGGAACCCGCTCGAAGCTCTTGACCTTCTGGTCTGGTTCACCGTTGCCTCCCATCTTCGGCTTTGACTCGAAGTATCGCTCCATGAACGCGGTAAGTCTTCATTTCTAAATCAAATACTTGTCGTTTGTTGATGAGACTGACCATGTTGTTTGCAGGACACTGCATGCTGGTACATCGATGTGGACTCTCGGATGCAGCTGAATTTCTGTCCGATGGCCAACACTTGGTAAGACCACACAAGTTCGTTATCATGATATTGGTCAGGTATCTCATTCTATTGTTTCCGCAGTGACCGACGCTTGATCCTCCCGGAGTATCCAACAAGTGCTGCCCTCAAGGAGAAGCTGCTGGTGGCGCTTGAACACGGTAGTGTCGGCTACGATCGCATGTAGAAAGAGAACTAAGTAGACGTCTTCAATCATAGAACCACTCATCTTTCTGTGCTACAGCAACGCATTGTGGTCTGGACTCGGTACCCGTCCCGGTTCGCGGAAGCTGGAGGCTGTGGGCGCACTCGTCGGTACGGGAGCATATCCCCTTTGACCTCGCTGTTGTTGCTCTTCCACGTTGCCAAACAGGGACCGGAAGAAGTCGTAGAAGACGCTGAATGGACAACAAACGATCTGCTTGACCCGATTCAGCCATTCCTGACTGAGCCAAGACAAGTAATTGCCCGTTGCTGCAGTCTGCAGTGCCCCCTTTTGAGTCCCGAAGAGCTGCACGACCGAACCAGGCCAGACGTCTCCCTTCTTGAGCAGTTTTCCCTGATGGATGAGTCTCGCATGTTCCCTATCAAGACAAGTTAGTCAGGTGTCTGAGTGGTCAAGACCTGATGACGTACAAGTGGAAGAGTGAGGCCAATACTTTGGCTGGGTCGTCGACGGCCCAAATGGACACATTCAAGGTGTACTCAAGTTAGTCAGGTATCTGAGTGGTCAGGACCTGATGACGTACAAGTGGAAGAGTGAGGCCAAGACTTTGGCTGGGTCGTCGACGGCCCAAATGGACACATTCAAGGTGTACACGGCGTTGCAGAACCGCACAAAGGCTGGTTTCGGGGTATTGTCGTCTTGCAGCTGTGTGACTCGCTTCACTTGGACGTGGCAACCAGGACAGCGGTTCTTGTTGGTGGCCAAGTGACGACACAAGCAGGAAAGACAGAATTCGTGCGAGCAGTCGGTGATACAGCGAGCCGTGGGGTCGGCGGGCAAGGGCTGGTCGCACACAAGACAAGGGAGCAGCTCCATGGTCTCAGATAGAATGTTACTGTTGTGAGGGTCCAGAGTGACGGATCTTGAAACGACGCAGAGATTTGTGGCATTTCTTGTCGAACGTGACATTGCGATGCCGGCAGCACCTGAAGGATCGAGAGGGTTGCAGCTCAACCCCAAGGCGAAACCTACCACGACCAAGATGAAGCAAGTGATTGGACAAGTGTTGACGGAGAAATTGGATAATGCCAGCTACCAGTCCGACCGAGCGGCGATGCTGACCAAGGAGATCGCAGACACTGTCAAGATGCGGCTTAAAGGTCATTCTAAGACTTGATAATGGCTGACGCTGTGGGTATTGACGTTGTTTGTTCTGCTATGGTAGAATGCAACTTTCCTCGCTTCAAGTACGTTGTGCAAGTGGTCGTTGGGGAGCAGCGAGGCGAGGGTGTGCGGTAAGACCGTCGAGATCGAATGCTGGTCATAGCTAATAGATCTTGTTTGCGACTTTCCAGAATGGGATGCCGATGCTTCTGGGATTCAGAGACGGACTGCTATGCCTCTGAAACCTTCTCCAATGTGAGTTGTGTTAGTCTTTACTATTGGGAATCGTGAATAGACTGATAAAATGATGCCTTACAGGACAGTTTGTTCTGTGTGACAACTGCTTACAGCGTCTACCTCTACTAACCGTAGTTCGAATTCTCCCGAAATCTTTTTCACCGTTGCTGCATTAACTTGTTACTTGTTTGACTACCGTCCTGAACAAAGCGTGAAATGCCTCATTGATACTCACTCCAGTACACGCAGACGTCTCGAAGTACTCAAACCCCTTCGACTCAGCGTACACTTTCGCTTCGTCTTCTGAGACGACTCGAGGACGATCGACTTTGTTCCCGCAGAGAATGCAAGGAAACTTGCCAGCACCAAACTTTGCAGCCTCTCGCAACCAGTTGTCGAGCGACTCGAAGCTCTTTCGAGAAGACACGTCGAACATGAGGAGTCCTCCTTGGGTGTCTTTGTAGAATTCGTTCCGCACCTCCAGATATTCAGGCAGTCCCGAGAGGTCCCAGAAGTTGACGCGCACTTCAGCACCATTGACCATAACAGGCTTAACACCGTAGTCGATGCCGATCGTCGAGATGTACTTGCTCACAAACTTCTCTTCACAATAACGCTTGATCGCGCAGCTCTTGCCTACACCGCTCTCACCCATGGAGATGATCTTGACTCGTAGAGCACTCGGTCGACTGTTTTCTTGGTTGTCGTCATTAATGTTCAAGCTCAGCGAAGTGTTACCAAAAACTCCCGTCAACTTGTCCACATTGGCATCGCTCATACGTCGTCTCGACATGGCGTTCCTCTATCTATAATGAAGGAGTTTCGCGAACCAAAGTAAACAGATCTGTATTTCATATTCATAAACTTACGCATCGACAATTATCAAGCTTACATAACACAGCATGGGCCGGTGGGTTTGTCTTGGTTGTCAAGGTGCTGGTTTGAAGACGCTTGGGACCGTTCTGATTTAAATTCGAAGTTGCGTTTGAGATATCCACGCAGAAGCCGCTGTTCCTTGGTGAGCAACCTGACTGAGTCGTCTACGATCTGCTTCGCAGCCAGAGTGTCGGAGCCTTCACCGTTTGCCTGTTGGGCCATCAAGTGTTCATATGCGACTTGGACTCGGAAGGCGCATTTCGAGACACGAAGTGCAGCAACGTAGGCTGACGATCCCTTGAGAGAATGAGCTTCGCGGCGAGCAGTAACAAAGTCATTGCGATGGTGAGCTTCGAGGACTCGGGATGTGATAGCCTCCGACGTCGTTGCAAACTTCTCTAACAGGGTCAAGAAAAGTTCTTCTTGCCCTCCGCACTGATCCACTCCCAGCGAGTAGTTTACAGGGTCCCCTTCAGGGATCTCGATGCTCATCGGGTCAATTGAATGCGATACGGCAGTCTCGACGTTGGTAATAGTAGTCTCTAGATGTGTGTCATCTCCCACGGAGCTACCAGTTTCCATGCGTTCCAACACAGCAGGCATAGCACTGCCACTGCTAGTACTGAGTCCTCTAGTTGGGAAAGTTGATTCGTGGTCGATCTCTTCGTGGAAACTAACCTTCTTTGGAGGAGCGATGCCGGGCCAGGACTGTGGTCGTCCAGCCGGTAGGTCCTTCCTGTTGAATGGAGGGTGGCTCCAGAGCGTTGGGTTTGGGTTTGAGTTTCCTGATAGCGGGGAGCGCGCTCCAGTTTGAGCTGGGGTAGTTGTTACCCCTGCGAAAGGGGCCTTGATATAAGGCAGCGTAGCTGATGTCTCGGTTGAACGCTTCTCAGTATCCGGTGGCGGACTTGCAGTCGAGGCACCACTAGTGTTCCTTGATAGCCTGAGTAAATCCGGCATATCGTTCGAGCTTGTCTGGTGTTGAACGCTTCTCAGCATCCGGTGGCGGACTTGCAGTCGAGGCACCACTAGTATTCCTTGATAGCCTGAGTAAATCCGGCATATCGTTCGAGCTTGTCTGGCGTGAGATATGGTTGTTCACAGAGGGTCCCAAGCTGAAAATTGAAGTGGTTGGTGTAGCAGTTCGAACGGCTCGCCCGCTTTGAAGACCAATCGACATCGGATCATCGAGTTCCAAGTTCGAGATAGCCTGCGCAAGATCCAGTTGTTGCATGTGGCGAGACGCAGGTGCAAGTCTAGCAGTCGATACCGCATCCATGAGCGTAACGTCCTCGAGGTCACTTTCAAATGATGGCATCGGGGTGGGCGCACCTGGAGATGGCGCGGGGATCCGAACTGGACTTGCTGTAGGACGAGGGCCGTTTCGAAGAGTTACAGGTTTTAGCCCTGCATCAATTGTAGAACTAGGTATCTGTACCGCAACTCCATGAGCGGCGTTCTGCTGCCCGAGATAGCGAATTCGCATCCACTGTCGAATAGCCTTACGAAGGCTCAGCTTCGATATGGGTTTCACCATAAATTCGTCCATGCCACAGTCAAGGCACTTTTGACGATCTCCACTCATTGCATATGCAGTTAGACCGAGAATCGGAATTCGGGGAAGGTTGTGCTCCTGCTCAAACTCGCGAATTGTGGCTGTAGCTGTGTAACCATCCATAATGGGCATTTCGCAATCCATGAAAATCAAGTCAAACTCCTTGTTGTTTTCGCTGTAGGCCTTGACTGCGTCACGGCCGTTTACCTCCCACTGCAATAGGTGGTCGTCTTGCTGGAGGAAACACTTTACCACCTCCCAATTGAACTCGTTATCTTCTACAACCAAAATGCGTGCCTGGGTTGGGACCTCGACTCTCACTGATGCATTTTCTGCATTATCAGCAGCACGCGCAGTCCTATCAGGAGATAGTAATGCCACAGACGGATCCAGGAAGTCCTCAGATGAATAATACGCGTGTTTGGGGTCAATCTCGTCAATCAGTCTCACAACAACGGTGAAGAAAAAGTTACTTCCAACGCCTAGTTCACTGTCAACATCAATGGAGCCATCCATAAGTTCTGCAAGCTGCTTGCAAATGGCAAGACCCAAACCAGAACCTGTAGGATTGTTTTGACGGGTGCGTTCTAGCTTCGTAAATAAAGAAAAAAGTCGCATTTTCTCTTCAGCATCCATGCCGATTCCGGTGTCTATAACTTGGAAGAGCAGCTTCTTAAATTGGCGAGGCAACTCTGGTGAGTGCACCACACTGCAAGCGACGGTAATGGAGCCTTCATTGGTGAACTTAATCGCGTTCGACAGCAAGTTCAACAACACTTGGCGTAGACGCACGACATCACCGATTACAGCCTTTGGCACATTCTCACCACACTTCAGCTCAAGTTTCAGTCCACGTTCACCAGCCTTGAACTTGAAAATCTCTATTGAATAGTCCAGCAAGTCATGCATTTGGAAAGGCGCTGTTGAGATTTCTAGATGCCCAGCCTCAATTTTCGACAAGTCCAAAATATCGTTGATCAAATTCAGCAGTAGCGATCCCGACACGTATGCCATGTGCACGTACCGCTCGATGGATTTATCAAGAGGTTGTTCCTTTAGAAGTTCCAGCATACCCAATACACCGTTCAACGGCGTTCGCAATTCGTGACTAAACGAAGCCAGGAAGTTCACCTTGGCAGCTTCCATGTGCTTCCTTGCAGTATAATCTTGTCCAACACCGATCACACCACGAATATTTCCATGCATATCCTTTTTACTTGATGCGTTTACAAGAAGAAGCAAGAACACGCCACGTTTTGTCGTCATTGGCAGTTCCATCTCGCCAACATCAATACCGATCAAAGCTTGGTTCAACAGTTGACGCACTTGTTGTCTAGACTCTGGAGTGATAAACGTGTGCACCAACGACAGACCCAGAACACTCGACTTGTGGTAGCCTGTGATCTCCTCAATTTTCTGGTTCCACTCGTTAATGCGGCCATTTGTATCAATACCAAAGATCGGGGCGTTCGCAGTGTCAATTAATCGGAAATATTCGTGTTCTTGTGCGATGCGATCTGTGATGTCTTGACCGATACCAACAACTCCAACAATGTTGCCGTTCAAATCATATCGCGGAGTCGCGTTCAGCAAAATCTCAATTCTAGTGCCAGGACGGGTTATCAGTGGGAATTCAAAGTTCGCAGTTTCGACGCCTGTTAGGGCTTGTGACAGCACTTCTGCCACTATTGGTCGGAACTCTGGAGAAATAAACGTCTCGACCAGGTTTTCGCCCATAACTTCCCCGATTGAATAATTAGTGATATGTGCAGCTTTCCTGTTCCAGATATTAACACACATATTGGCATCCACACCGAAGATCGGTGCATTCGCCGTATCAATCAAGCGGCTGTATTCCTGCTCTTGAGCAATTCGTTCTGTGATATCCTGGCCAATTCCGACCATGCCCTTCACTTCCCCGTGTTCATTATAACGTGGAGTCGCGTTCAACAAAATCTCCACACGACGACCAGCCTTCGTAATAAGCGGGAACTCAAAATTTGCCGTTTCCACACCCTCGAAAGCCTTCTCTAACACGCTGCGTACAGGCACCTTGTACTCCTCCGAGATAAACTCAGCAACCAGATCTTTGCCTAGCACATCCTCGTTCGTATACTGCATGATATCGGCAGCCTTGCGGTTCCAAATGTTGACATGCCCATTGATATCCACACCAAAGATCGGAGCGTTTGCCGTGTCGATTAGACGGCTGTATTCCTGCTCTTGAGCAATACGTTCCGTGATATCCTGGCCGATACCAACCATGCCCATGACCTCACCACGTTCATTGTAGCGAGGCGTTGCATTCAGCAAGATCTCCACGCGACGACCTGCCTTCGTGATCAACGGGAATTCAAAGTTGGCTGTCTCCACACCTTCAAAGGCCTTCTCCAATACGCTGCGCACAGGCACCTTATATTCGTTCGAAATGAATTCCGCCACCAAGTCTTTGCCCAACACGTCTTCATTCGTGTACTGCATGATATCTGCCGCCTTCCGATTCCAAATATTCACGTGGCCATTGATATCTACACCGAAAATCGGGGCGTTAGCAGTGTCAATGAGGCGTGTGTATTCCTGCTCCTGAGCGATACGTTCCGTAATGTCCTGACCAATACCAACCACTCCTATTACCTCGCCAATTTCATTGAATCGTGACGTGGCGTTTAGTAGGATCTCCACGCGACGGCCAGCCTTAGTCATCAGAGGGAACTCGAAGTTGGCTGTCTCTGTTCCAGCACACGCCTTGGAAAATACGAGACGGACTGCCTCACGATAATCCTCCGTAATGAATTTCTCCACCAGGTTCTCTCCCATCACGTCATTAGGTGTGTACTGGGTAATTTCTGCAGCTTTCTTGTTCCAGATATTCACACAGCCATTTACATCCACTCCGAAAATTGGGGCGTTTGCCGAATCGATGAGTCTTGTGTATTCTTGTTCCTGAGCAATACGATCGGTGATATCTTGTCCAATGCCAACGACACCAACGATTTGACCATGTTGGTCAAAACGAGCAGTGGCATTCAGAAGAATGTTTACCTTTCGACCAGTCTTCGTAAATACAGAAACTTCAAAGCTAGCAGTTTCGTTGCCTTGGAGGGCTTGTGACATAATCTCGTAAACAATGGGCTGGTGCTCTGAAGAAATAAACGTTTCCACATACTGTTTGCCAACCACTTCATCAAAAGAGAAGTTTGTAATCTGCTGAGCTTTACGATTGAAGATATTGATACGCATATTAGCATCCATACCGAAGATCGGGGCATTCGCTGTGTCGATAAGGCGCGTGTACTCCTGCTCCTGAGCAATTCGTTCAGTGATATCTTGACCAATACCCACCATACCCATAACCTCACCACGTTCATTGTAGCGAGGTGTTGCATTCAGCAAGATCTCCACGCGACGGCCAGCTCTTGTAATCAGCGGAAATTCGAAGTTTGCCGTTTCGATACCCTTAAACGCTTTCTCGAGAACACTTCGAACAGGAACTCGATATTCTTCAATGATAAACTGTTCAACCAAGTTTTTGCCAAGAACATCTTCATTCGTGTACTGCATGATATCTGCAGCCTTCCTGTTCCAAATATTGACTCGGCCATCAGTGTCAACTCCAAAGATCGGAGCGTTCGCCGTATCGATCATTCGACTGTGCTCTTGTTCCTGAGCGATACGTTCTGTGATATCCTGGCCAATACCAACCATTCCCATAACCTCTCCACGTTCATTGTATCTAGGCGTCGCATTTAGCAGAATTTCAACACGCCGACCAGCCCTTGTAATAAGTGGGAACTCAAAATTTGCTGTTTCCACACCCTCGAAAGCCTTTTCTAAAACACTCCGCACAGGCACCTTATACTCCTTCGATATGAACTCGGCGACCAAGTTCTTCCCTAGCACATCCTCATTCGTATACTGCATAATATCAGCAGCTT
>NBNE01000281.1:0-27644 GCA_002215365.1 Phytophthora megakarya
CAACGAACGATGGTCAAACGTTACTGCTAAACTACTGGGCCAGCGTCTCGTGATGCATGGTTCGGTGAGATTCAGTTGGAACAGCTCGGTCAATCGTGTGGATGGTCTCCTGTCGCAGTCAGACATGGTGACGCCGTTGTTGCAACTGTTGGGCAACATTGACGACGTGTCATTACTTCTCGGCAACGCCCGCGTGACGCCAGAAGGCAGTCTGGTAGTTGGAGACTACGTTTCTGCGTATCCTTTCTATTGCTAGAGTAGAACATCCAGTCTCTTTGTATTCCCACTATTGCCAATGGTGCACATATTATATTGAAATCGATGTGGTTGTTATATTGTTGAAACTTTACACGATACTTCAATATACGAAGATAGTCACTGATCTTGCATCTAGCCCGACAAAACTACAGCTTGTAAGATTGTCCGTCGTTGTCACTTTCGCATCTTTGACTTGGTCGTTCTGGAATATTACACAAAGCTGGTTGTCGCACTCGTCACCCCATGATGCATACTTAGGAGGACGATGTCGTCAGTACTATTGACTCAACAGGGAAGAACACAGGTGGAAGGAGAGTAGCGTGCGCTTACCTGTCCACAAGTGGAGATTTTCAGGCACGACCTTCACTCCTCTAAATGGGGGACTGTGGGGAAACAAGTAGATTGATGAATGTGAAGCATTTGAAGAGGTATTGCAACAAACAGGTGAGGGGGAGGCAAAATCCGTAAAATAAATATATTGTCTGTGACGAGTATTAAAGCTACTACAGTAGTTCATATTATGAGATCGAAAATACAGAATCATATCTTAGTTTCCGGAATCTAATGCAAAAACATGTTCCTCATGTGAGTGCAATCTAACGACGTCAACGAACTAAATCCAGATGGTATTTTTTAGACTGTTAGCCTTTGTGGGGGACTGTATTATTCAAGATCTCCAAGGTTTCACGAACGAGTTGATGAAGAGTTTGTTACATCGAGTCTGATACCTCAAATCAGGTAGTGGTTCGTGTTGATACTGGTGCTTTGCAAGTAGCAAGTTATTGTAACAAAAATAACCCTGTTACAGAAAATCAAAGTAGAACATCGATTGACTTGAGTTCCTTCCTCTCCAAATCGCCAAACAGTTCAAAATCCTTCTACGCCGAGTTGGCACTCAACTTCTGCAACTGTTTCCCGTAGCTCTGTAGCTGAGGATTCTTTTCCATCGCTTTGAAAACCATTGGCAACTGTTTCGGTGAAACGAATTCTTTCAAGGTTTTGACAACAAAAGCGTCGTCCACTGTTGAAGTACCCACTTTCGCCCTGTACTTTTGCACGTACCTAATCCAAAGAAGCACGACCTCCACGGTCGGTGGAATCCCAATCTTTTCAAATGTCTGAAGAACCTTGGCTGGTGTATGTTTTAGTTGCAAAGCGACTTTGAGACCAAGTTTATACACTGGTAACCTGAGTAACGTGTCGTATACGGATGCTCTTTCTTCATTATACGCGTTTCCATTTGCGGTATCATCACCAGTGTCACCACTTCTCAGGAGCCGCAACGTATTATCAGGCTTCTCGAGCGTACCAGTCAATCGATCTTGTCTTGTCATTGTAGCGGTACCCGTGGTTTCTTCGGGGTACGCCGTCACAGAATAGGCCAAGATGAAGGCAATGGCGAGCACTACGATGTACATCGAGAACATGATTTTTCTGGGCGACGCCATTGAAATTTTGAGGGCGAAGGTTAAGGTTGACGACGTAGGAGAAAAATGATCTTGTCAGCTTTCTGGTGTTGATGGGAAACTGGGAGGCACAAGTGATGGTAAGTTGCAAAATGAGTTCTTTCCAAGACAAAGCTTCTAGGGCCAAGTGAGGAAGCTATCAATAGATACAGTCTGTGTGGTTCGTCCGATGAACTACCAATTGTGGTCGCAAAAGTAATCATAATGGTATTATCGAAAGTAACTTTAACATGTCACCAAACCCATAAAAACTGCAAAATACAGACTTGTAATGTCTCAATAGATATTCACGGATGGTGTGTCACTGCCGTCAATGCTTCTAAGTAGAAGGAGTCCGCACGAAAACCGACATCAAACTCTGATTACAAAAGCGCTAGAACACTTGCGCGACCTTTGGAATGAACAACATACTTGGTCTTTTATTTCAGCGCCCGTGTTGCACGGCCTACCAGGTAGCATCGTGTTTATCGTCTCCCTCAGTACAAAATCATACCAAACAAACCTAAAAATACTGTTGATACCTTGGTACTTGAAATTAAAGTGAAAGCGTAATTACGGCGAGACGAAACATGGGATCCGGTAAACTGATCCCAAAACTGATGCCGTTCCCGCAAAGCTCTGGATACTTCCGTAAACTTATTGTCAGATCAGATAACGTAATCTATATATTGTTGCTAGTAGACAACTCTTTACTACATCATATTTTGTGCCTTTCAATAATTCCGCCATGCCTGGCCGAATTCTATTCCCCTTCTAGTATCTAATTCTTCCTTGATGAGTTAATTCCATCCTAATTCTTACTCAATTAATCTACCCCCGGTTTTAAGGCTGTGATAGGAACGCAGATTTAGGTAGAATAAGCTAATCGCGCTTGCGTGCATACAATAGAGGAGGACTGACAGGTTGTTACTGCCAATCTGTCTTTCTCCAGGCTTATCTCCGCTCACGATGTCGTAAATACAGATTCTGGGTGTAGGAGAAGATGTCAGATTCTTAGGCAGAATTAGCAATAATTAAAGTGTAGTGACCTTTTCTGAATCTAATTTGGCCCGAATTAATCACTTCACAATAGATAAAAGCGGCTCATTTCGGAGTGCAGCGTGCGAACAAAGCTTGTAGGTTGTTGTTTGTAGAACGAAGGAGGTGATGCTAGCTAATTTCTTCAAAGTGACATGGTTGCCACACGTTGACACATCCACAACGGGGTTTGCATTTCCATATACACGCGCCACTTTCTACAGGTTCTTATACTACAGCACAAACCCACTCGGTACCGAGAACTGATAGAGGCACATTCATAGAAGCAATGGTCTCGCTTGCCGTAAAAAATGTTTCCATATCACTGGCTCGTTCCCCTAACTTAACCATTGCAACCTTATCGTTAGCATTCTTTAACTAAGAATTAATAGTGTGCAAACTACGATGATACATAAAACTCGTGGAAGACAACTACTTCCACTGGAAGTTCAACATGCGGACAAAACTCTCTCAAGGGACTCCTGGCATCGCTCCTGAAGCCCGAACACGACCCACTGAGTGTTTGCTCTACGGCGGATGGGAAGACTAACGATGTGAAAGCCCTTGATGTGATCGCAGAATACGTGAGTCTCACATACCAAGTGTACACATCTCGGTGGAAAACGCAAATGGTGTTTGCGGGAAGTGCAATTCAATCGGAACACGCTTAAGAACGGATTGCACGCCACCAATGAGTTGGCCAGGTTTTAGATGGAACCCTGCATCAGATTCGCCGTCCATGTCGGCAAGTTCAGGGAGTTTGTGTTGTCATGGCAGATGGGGTGCCTCACATCATCGGTAGCGTCGCCCGCGACGACGTGCGCGCAGGATGCTGCATGGGAAAACTGCGAGGGAATACTTCCCGAGACACCCGGAAAAGATCTGCAAGAGTGCATGCGTGTATTCGAACGTAATGGATCCAAACCACCTGGTGGTTGCAAGTATGTCGTCGCATTCATCGACGATTACTCACGCAACTGTCCGTTCAATTCATGAAAGAGACTCGGAAATGTGTTGTCTAAGTTCATGATCTACAAGGCGGTAATTGCGAATCCAATGGGCAAGACCATCGCGCGTCTGCGTTCAGACAATTGCGGGAGTACTTTGGCCAACAATTCAGGAGCTACCTCAACTACGGTGGCATCAAGCACGGAATGGCGGTGCTGTATACGCCCCAGCCGAATGGCCTCGCTGAACGTATGAACCAGATCTTGGCTGAAATGGCACGTTGATGCCCTACGATGACGTTGTGGGCTGAAGTAGGGAACACTACTGCGTGGATCATCAACCGGATGCCCAATTTGGTATAGTCAAGACACCCTATAAAATCACAAGCGGTACAAGGCCCAGCGCAAGAACTTGAAGGTATTTGGTGCATGTGAATACCCACATATTGACGACAAGGTGCGCAGGATGTCTGACGAGATAGCATTCATATGCCGCTCATGGGGTACGAGGATGGCGTGAAGGGCTACCGTTTTATACGCGTGGCAACTGGTAGGGTGCAACTCGTACGCATTGTAAAATTCATAGCGACGAGCACAACACGTCAGGTCGAAGTGGAGAAGAGACAACTGCAGAGCCAACGTTGGCTAGTCAACAATTTGTTACCTCTCGGGAGCTAGTACTTGGTAGTGGTGATGACGAAATCCGACTCCAAGGTGACGAACGGGAAGATGTAGTGATGGTGTCATACGATTCCACCCACCCCATGATTATTCGACCACGTGCCCGGCCAATTAACGACACCACCGAACCTGAAGATGGAGGAGCAAGGTAAAATCAAGTGATGGCACCGTCCACAATTGATACCAAGATGTAGAAGTTGTTCCAAGAACGAGCCAAGCCAACTAAGAATCAGCTTGCATCACCGACGACCAAACCATGGGTGCAATGCAGGGCTGTACCCAAGTCGTACGAAGGGGCTACGGCTAGAGCGGACTCCAAAGAATAATAGAAGGCAATTGTGAATGAGCTGGGGTCACTCACCGCAAATAAGACCTGCCAATGACCATCACACCAGCGTCTGATCGGGTGTAGTTCGATCATCGCGTTGACGCGCTACGAGAAGGGACAAGTCATCAGGCACAAGGCTCGTCTTGTCACCAAGAGGTAGTCCCAACGCCACGGCATCGACTATGAAGAGACATACGCGTCGGTGAATTATCTGAACTCGACCCGTGCTAAGCTTGCAAAGCGCTACGCCGAAGGATTCGCGATTGAGCAGTGCGATGTCGACATCACAATCCTCAACAAAAATCTTGACGAGGAGATCTACGTAGAATTACCTGAAGACCTCTGTAAGGTTTTGAAATTGGATGAGGAAGAAAAGCGTGATGACGTCTTGTGTTTGCTGATGCAGAGCTTGTACGGACTCAAGCATGAATCACGCATCTGGAACGAGACCATCGACGCACACCTCAAGACCATGGATGAAAGCTATAGATGCCGAATCATCTGTGTACTCGCGTGGATAAAGCGATACCAAGTGCACCCTGTGCCTCGACGCGGACGACGTGCCCGTTGCGACAAAGGCCACAGCTATCATCGTTTCGATCAAGGCCGCAATTGCGTAGAAGTTCTGGGTGAACGATCTAGGACGCGCACGCGCTATTCTCAGGTTCGGGTTCCACTACAACATGGAGGCCAAGGCGTTGAGCATTTCTGAACAGCTTTACGCGGAGTCGGTCATAGAATCTCGGTCAAAAGAACGCGAAGCCGTGCCTTGCTGCTCCAGAACAAGGTGTTCACTTGACGAAAGTTGACGAATTGCAGACAGACGAAGCCGATGCGAAGATGAAATCGAATCCTTACCGGTCGTTGGTGGGAAGCCTCATGTACCTGGCTCGTGGTACACGACCAGACATTGTGGTCACCGTTGCCAAGTTGGGTCGCTTCTTGGAGAACGCTGGTATGAAACACTGGGATGCTGGTAGTAATCTGGTGTGCTCCCTGTTGAAGACTAATGGCATTTGTACCACCTACGACGGTTTTCTGGAAACAGAGCTAACAGGTTACTTAGATGCCGACTGGACCGGCATCCGCGACGACCGACGTTCGGTTTGTGGTATGGTGCGCATGATATGTGGTACACCAGTGGTACGGTGTTCGATGTTTCAGAGGCCTGTAGCTAATAGCTTGACTGAGGCCTTGCGCATGACACTTAGCGAATGTATCAAGGAAGTGGTGTAGATGCGTCGTATACTTAAGGAGTTTGGTGCAGAGCAAGAACGTCCTACGGCGATCTACAAGACAACAAAGGTGCAACAGCATTGGCCAAGAATGTTGACTACCAAGCAAACACAAATCACACAGACATCCGCTACCACTTCATTCGAAAGAAGATGACAATGAATGAAGTTGAACTGGTCTACAACGAGACCAAGAACCATTTCGCAGACTTTATCACCGAAAGCCATTCGTCAAAGACATAGCGCTACTTGAAGTGCGCCAATTTAGTCCCATGCTCGAGACATCGAATTGAGGGGAGTGGCGGGTACAGCTCGCTGTCTATTTCACTATTATCGTACTTGGTGACACGCAGCTTGTGCGTGCTTGGAGTGTGTATTTTAAGGGAACAGTTGAAGTTTACAAAACGCTTTGACCTGGTTGGCGGATCTGGAGCGATCATGTTTTGGGATTGGTCTACATCTTCAATTTAGAATCCTATCTGGATTATACTTAGATTGTATCTGACACACCGTTTGGACCGTAACTGCTATCGTTTGAGCAGTAGTATTAATGCTACCAAGCGATATCACAAAGGCTAATACATTTGGGTTTGGTTATATGCTGAATGCCCGACTTGAGCCCCTACTTCACACTGGATTAACGATGTTCCAACAGAAACGACATCCCAGTGCTCAACTCAAAACGTGTGTGGACCATATGGCCTAGGTTTGTCGACGCTGATCGCGATCAGCTATCTTGGGCTGGGTGCCAGAGCACAACATGTAAAAAGTCGACTCTTTCGGGTGAAGTCGCATTTCGCCAGAACTTGGATTAACGTCATTCCGAAGATCTGAAGCCCAGTATGCAGAGATAGACCTGCTCACTTGGCGTTGAGATCTTGGTTGGTTGCACACCGGAAATGTGATTCTTACGTCGCCTTCTGTCTCCATCGTGGATCTTGACTTATCCAAGTCAATCCCACGGTCCAATACCCTTCGTCACATCGGCGGTATTGGTTTAGAGTACCGCCCGTTCTTCACTGGTTGATCTTGCGATTCCTTTGAGTTGCTTGCAGTCTCATATGGCGGGGACTTGGAGGGAGTTGAGAGATCGATGGATTACGATCAAGCACTAAATGTCGTGGATCCGGAGCTTGCACATATAGAATAAATATTAGGTAGTTGGATCTGGCCAATATATTATCCGGTTTTCCGAACTACACTAAATACAATATTCCTAATACGAGATCACCTTGTAGGGTTGATATATGTCTTGATTTGAGGTGTCCGTAATGCACTAAGTGTGGATCAAATAAAGAAACCAGCCACTTGTGTCCAATGATGCAAATTCGATTCTCTGTTATTAGAGGGAGTCGAACGTAGGAAATCAGCAGCATAAACTAAGCATCAGCAATCGGAAAAAGTAAGCAAAAGCGCCTAAAATCTGAGCAAGGGGGTTCACTATTTTCGTGCTCATTTGAGTTCCCTCCAGGTGATAGCGGTGTCTGGCATCTGGTGGGACGCATGGTGCGGTGTGCAGCTTGCAGGGGAGCGCTGCACGAGGCAGTAGAAAAACGGCAGATATGCCAAAACTAAGCGAGCGGCAGCGCCTCCTGAGAGACCGGGTCGATGTGATGGTAGTCACCATACACGAAGAGGAAAACGACGAGATGCTGGGCTATGCGGGCGAAGATGTTGACGCTACAGGCGACGTTGATGACGCCTCGCTTTTCTCTGAAGTCGAAGATGCTTTTGACCTTTTACAGCTTGTCGAGTCTAATCGCTATCTTGTCCCCCGACAGGGGGCTCTCAAGTGCACACAGTTCCTCTATGATGTATTTCTAAACTCGATACCGGAATCAAAGTTCCGCAAGATGACTAGGATGGACAGGCTACCAGTTGTTCTGGCTACCAATACAAATCTACAAGTAGTGTTTATCAAATGCGTATTGACGAAGGGCTTATCCTTAATCTGCTGCAGATCCCTGCAATGTCAACCAAACTTGCTTACAAAGACCTCGATTTCTTCCAGTGACTTGCCCTGACGAAGCATTTCCAACATCAGTTCGTGGCGACGCTGGGTACGTCTCTCCTCTAGTTCGTCATGGCGAAGCTTGGCTTCACCGTCCCGGCGCGACATTTCAGCTTCGTGGTTTGCGTTGAATGGTCGTTTTTCTTGTTCCAGTTTCAGCTTGAGATAGTCGGTTTTTGCAGCGGGGTTTTTCGCGTAGGCATCCGAGAGGGAGACGAGTTTCGTGAGCGGTTGGCGGTTGGTGTTGTTCTTTGAACGCTTGTACTTTTGTTTTTGTTGCGCTGGAGACCGCATCGCATTTAGTGTCCATAGACACGATAAGCTTCAGATACAGCGTTTAGCACTAGTTAGTTTTGCAGCAAAGTCGCTTCTGTCATTTTCACAACGTTCGTGGGTGGTCGACACGATATGTTCAAATGTGATCCTGCAGAACTCCACAACCACAACCAGCAAAGGGCGATGAGGAGGGAGCGAGGGAATAAGAACTTCTGACCAGAAAAATGAGTGCATAAAATTTTATCAGCCACCTCCGGAGGTGGCTGATAAAATTGTAAGACATCAGCCAAAAGGCTCCAGAAATTGAGCATGACCACGAGGGAAATCTGAGCAATGTTTTTGTCAAGTTCGACTTCCCCTATTCCTAAGCCTTTGTTCCTGATTCGTCCTATCCTCTACTATCTGGATTCATGTACCTTCCTTCCCAGCAGCTGCTTATCTTCGAATATTTATGTATACCCTGATTACATACCTTGATTACTAGATCCCAAACGGGCCAGAATAATCATGTCTGGATCCGATATAACCATACCCAAATCAGGTGCCTATATTAGGTCCCTCCAGATTGGTACAATTACCCAAGAATCCGTTGATCTGAGTTCATCATAACTTCTCAAATCTGGATCCACGGTAATTACTGTAGATCTGGGGTTAGCTGTCACTCCACTTGACTCGGTCACTTCCCGTCTGTAATTTCCCGGAATCCACTTCACTGGAAATGCTCCTGTCTGTAGTCCTACAGGATCACTGCAGACACTTTTTCTTATTCATCACTCGTCGCAGTTCTCCACCGCCGCAATTTCCAAAGCCAGCAACGCCCCAAGCCGACGTGGATCTTCGAGTGGTGAATCATGTTGATCTGCTTTCGACCCCCGTAGTACAGGTGAGGAGATTCACCGATACGCCACACGCCTCTTCCGTCGTGTGAGCTAGCTCACAGCAGCTCTGACTATTCAGATCCTTCCCCGAGGCTCAGATCCGCCGTCGGCCGAGCACCAAGATCGACTGGACGACCTCCGCGACTACATCCACTAACAGGGCCGGGCGATCTCGTCCATGCAGCAGTCGAGCAACGGTCTCCATGCAGTTCGAGACGAATTGCAAGTTTATCTGGACTCCTGCACTAAACTTCCCAAAAATCCGCAACCGTGTGGGGCCGATATGCACACCCTCGAAGGTCAGATCGAGGATTTGAAGTACAGCTGTTGCAAGAGCGGGAACACACTGGTGAAGAGATACGGGATCTGCAAGAGCAGCACGACACGGCGGATCGCGCCCGTGATCAAGCCTCTGACTAGTTGCAAGTTACTGAAGCGGTACTTTGCCACACATGCCTGTCCCCGGATCAGACCGAGGCAGATCTGTTGGTTGAGAAACAAATCGCAGTCATAGTCCCGCCGGATCAGCCATCTCCAGGTTTCCAAGCCATCCCGGGTCCCCTAACAAAGGAGCACGTCGAACTCCAGGTTCGTTCGATCAGGTTTTCAATGAGCGTGACACCTTTAATGTCCAAGGCCAGGTCAAGGATCGCGAGGCCGACGCTCTCCAAGATCAGATCCAAAAAGGTACCAAAGGGAGGAAGGGGGAGCAGTCACGGTGTGAGCTTCTGAGCGTTAATCTTGCCGGGGCTGGGAGGCGCGAGAAGGGATATCCCGAAGAGAGCGAAGATCTGAGTACGTGCTTAATTCGAGATCTGGATCATACCAACTTGCTAGCTCCTTTCTCTTCCCCTAGAGCACGACGTCACTGTCCCCCGGACAGCGTACACGAACGAGGAGGGCTTGATCACTGAACAAAAGGCCAAGATCATGGTTCTAACTCGCCAACTGGCAATCTCAATCAGGAGCGCACGGATCTGCGGCTCTAATTGCGCACGGCGTTGGGGGTCTTATCTACTGTGGCCTCGGGATTGGATCAAGACCTACTACCATCTTGATAAGTACTCGGCCAACGAGCAATCCGAGAGTTATCCTAACAAGCCAGAGAAGTCGATTCAAGCAAATGCTGATCAAGACCCTGATTACTCGCCTCCACCCGATGGGTCCGATGGATCTTTTTCCAAGGATAAACGCCAGGATCGTCCGCCAGGCACGCGATCCCGTACTCCCTCTTCTTCCACGGTCGCAGATCGTCCCTCAAAGGTCAAGCCCACAGTGACTAAAATTCACAAGAGAGATTTGGATAGCGAAGAAAATCTGGACAACTACAATTTGGGTGGAGGCTCTGACATCGAGGAGACGCCGGATCCAGGCCACGACTTGCTTGATCCACTTCCGGAGTTTGATGACGGCGCTGCAAGGCGTAATCCAACCCCTGAGCAGCGCTATTTGATTTACGAGAAGGACGGACAGGAACGTCTGGTGTTCCCGCGGGTTCGGATCCCCCCTCCAAGTCGATTTCCAAGTCTAAGTCCCGATCCGCAGTTGGCCCTAAGCCCTCGGAGAACGCAGGATCGGAGACAGAGGGCCAAGGACCAGATGCAGACATTTTGGTTGAAGGCGACAATGACGAGGTTCTAGAAGATATGCTACAGGCTCAGACACTGATGGCTCTCTCGCAATCGCGATCCGAGCACCGGCGACGCAATGATGCTGCCCCTCGTCGCACTGGTGCAAGCGGAGCTGGAGATTCTGGATCGGGTGATGATTCCAGTGGTGATGCTTCGAGCGATGACGGCGACGGCGGATCTCCTGCGGATTCAGTTGGGGTACCTCCCCCATCCACAATGCTGCCACGACACCTGTTCGCCGCACATCATGAGTGTATCCCTAGCCGTCAGTAGACCCGTCAGTAGACCCGTCAGTACAACATCGCTGATGTGGATTAATGGATGATCCAACGGACCAACACCTTGACGATGATATCATGACTCAGGAAGTGCTGTCTCGCGCGTTTTCATTCCGCCCCGAGTGGATCTTCCCCGGTCATGTTCCTCCGGTGGCTACCCCAAGACCCGATCAAAACTGCAGTCATCTGATCACAGACCAGAACGTTCGCGACCTTATGGCTGCTCTCCCCAGAAACGTCCTCATTGGTGCCAGCATTTCTGAGCCGATGTCATTTGAAATCACGGTCGACGGTCACCAGGGATTCTTTTTCAGGAGATATTCCGCGGTGGAGTTTCAGGATCCGAACGCGTAGTGAGTGTTTACGCATCGCTTACCAGTTTCACCAGGGGTGGTGCGCAGCGATCCCTATCTAGCGCTAATTGTCGTGGAAAGAAAGAATCACCGATGTCACGCTGGCGCCAGGTGGGAGCTCAATTTGTAGCTTTTCATGATCGCTATGCGTTAGGGTTGGTGTGATCTGGATCTGTTACTAGATGCATATTTATCCACTTCCCATAGCGGACGGATGAAGTGGCTAGGTATTTTGACATTGACGCTCGTAGAGCTAACCTCGGAGATTGTCAGTTGCATCGTCGTGAACCGGCATCCCTGATCGAGGCTCTTGCCGAGTGTGATGCTGCAGATGCTTGGCGTACTCACTACATGCTGCACCACGCTCGCCGGATCACGTGTTTGGTAGGCAAATTCATCAACATGGCGGCGTTGAATCCCAATGTGCCACCGTTTCGTCCGCAGCAATGATTCAGACTTGTTTAGGCGCGATCTGCCGAGATCATAGCTGTTAACCATAAGCCACATTACCTTCTTCTCTCATCTTTGATCGTTCGCATTCTTTGATCCTTCTAAATTTTCAATCATGTTGTTTCGTGCATAATCTCCCAGATAATGTAGTCATATAGCCACACTCAGACTTCACGTTCGCTCGCTGCTATATTCACCTCTCAAATAAACATGTTCCAATCGGCACCTTGTCCTATACAATGTCATGTAAACCGTGTCTTTCGATCTGCAACTTCCTTGCGGATCCATAAACCTTCGACCACACCGATGACCAGCTCATCAGTATGGGTTCAGATCTCACGGTTCTTCGTGAGACTGCATCACACCAAACCGGTTGCGATTAGCCCGGCCTTGCCGGAAATCATAAAGAGGAGCGCCGCAGTTGAGAACGGCTTCATCCACCCATCATATTCATACCAATGTACCAGGAATTGTGGATAGATCCGTCCATACCTTGTTCTCTTACCCGTCCTCATTTCGGCGAATCGGTCTAGTTCATATCCATTTCGATGTCGATCTCAAATCCTACTGTCTTCAGGTAAGAGAGCTTCATCGGATGCATCCGACTCCTCTAGAACAATTACAGGTCGATCTGGAAAAATCATGACCGGTTTGATATTGGAGAAATGCACCACTGGAATAATGATGTACGTTGCTCCTGCAATCTCCAACTTCACTGCATATTCTCAAATTTTCTCAGCAACAAGAAATGGTCCATGTCATAAGAGCGCCAGTTTCTTAGCATATCCTTCGATTCAAGTATAAACAAATTCTTGATCCAGCCTCCTCATGATGTGGGCGTACCCGATCATTACGTGTGTCGGCTCGATCCGCGATTGCTTCGCGTAGACGTTATTTACCTGTTCTCGAGTTGTTGGTAATATTTTGCATCCGATATCACCACCTTCTTCGTTCTCGATCGTGTCTGCGGATGCTCCCACCGGGATCACTGCTTCCAGAGTGGATCTAGGATCCCAACCGTGTATCATGTAGATAAGGGCTTTATACCGGATCCGATCTCTCGCGGTGTTGAGCGCGAAGGTGAGCCGTTCGGCGTATTCATCTCAATCACGTTGATCTAGATCATGCACATAATCTTGTTTAACATGCCACAGCTCGTGATCCGGCCACGTTCGTAGCAATCTAGAGCCATCAGGCGTAGCAGTGTCAGACCCGGTGCCTTACAATCGATCTCACCAGGCTCGAATCCCCCCGGATCGCTAGACGTCGTGGATCCAAATCTTCCAACAGATCCAAACATAAACACCAATCCATGAAATTCAGCTTCGTTACCTGTTAGCTCTTCAGCGTAGCCAGATCTAACCTTTAACACTCTCCATTCCACAAGATCGCGCTGTAGGCGCCACACCTTTTTTGACACGAGTAGATCCGTCGACACTAACAGTGTATAGATACTCATCGCGTCCTAAATTGGAGATCGGAGCCTGGATCATACGCCTCAACTCCGTTGTACGGGAAATCGAGAAAAACTCCTTAACCACCTGTGCTCTAGGCGTAATACTCACTGCCAATGCTCCCAGGATCTCATCTTCACCCATGACACACTTAGTGATCTCGATAGTCCACGGCAACAGTAAGTCATCCCACCGACTTAACCGTCCCTACACGGCTGTGGATCTGAACAGCCACGGCAGAGCAGAGTGTCGGGTAAGCACATGGAGCGGACGTCCAACCAAGGCATTGTGTTAAGATCTAGAATCCTCAGCAAGGCCAGTACCGCCTTCTCCGCGATGCCATAATTCAGCTCATTTGACTTCAAGGTACTGCTAGCAAACATTACGGGGTAGTCATACTCCTGCACCAACGATCCCGAAATGGACCAGTCGCTAACATACACCACAACCGTAACACTTTGATCTGGATCAAAGTCTCGTAAGATCGGAGTTCTGACGATCTTGGCCTTTAGCACGTTGAAGGATCGAGAGGCGTGGATCCAACGTGGAGTCACTCCAGCGAAACCCTGTGGCTCCAAATCCAGAGTATTTTGGTGGTTGATCACTTGATCCTCCTGTGATCCTGGATCCATACTCTCCCCGCTAGCACTTGTTGGATCCGCACTTGGTTGATGTCCGTTATCATCGCGGCAAAGTCGATCTCTCGCAATTCATACAAAAGGATGCGTAGATTGCATAGTCTTCGATAAATCGGCTGTAGTAGTTCAGACTTCCTAAAACTACCGCATGATTCTAGGTTATCCTGGAAACGATAGATCAGTCAATGTCGACAGATCCTTCGGATTCGCCTCCCGTCCATTGTGGGAGGCCTTATAACCCAGATACTCCAACTCTATCACACAGCTGATCCCAGTTATTGGCTGGGATCCCGGATGTCATTGATTTATGATCTAAGCCCAAGCACCAATGATTTGTCTGGATCCACCGGTTCCCAGCCTTCAAACACATCCTAAGCACCTCCATCATGTTCAGACTTCGGGATCCGGGTGAATCCGTATAGCGCATTTTTGACCATACGTTGATCGGTTTGTGGCGCATTCTTCAAGCCGAAATGCATTCGATTCCACTCAAATAATCCAAAAGAGTAATAAACACCGATATCAAACGAGCACGATTCGTCATCTTCACTACCCAAACTCCACTCATCATATCCAAAGAACAGTCCTAAAGTGTCGACTCCAGATCTTCAAGTAAGTCATTGATCAAGGGCATGGGTCATCAGCTGTGTTAGACTGTTAACCAACCGGTAATCGATGCACAACCTGATATCCACTCCATTGGTCTTGATGGTCATCACGAACAGGGAAGCCCACGGTGATCTAGAGGAATTAATCTTCTTGGTAGATAATAGACCTTTGATCAAGTCCACCTGCTTCTCCCTGAACTGGATACGCAACTACGACACTTCAGGGGATAGGCTTCTCCGACACCGATGGCGCACACAATACCTCGGGTGGCCGGTGGCAGGGTATTTCCTTTGCCGATCAAGAGAATGCCGGAACTTCCAGTTCCTTTGGCGAAGTTGATCAATTTCGTCTGGGGTCTGGCTATCAGATCCAGATAGAGGAATGTCCTCGGTAGTCACATCCTCCGTCGTCACAGCACTTCTGGCAGTAGTACCACCATCTGGTCATCGACGTCTTCCGCGTACAGCTCGCTTCCTTCGTCGTAGTATACACATTCGTCATAATCTTGATCTGAGTCCCAGATGATGTCTACATCCGATCCGTCTCGTTGATCTTCAACAGCAGGTGGTGGGTCGATGTCCGCTTTTTTTAGCCATAGACGCGACGGACTTGTCGTTCAACGGATCACTAGCCACATGACTTTTCTCCGATTTGTACACTCATCATTGAAGACGGATCTGGTATACGGTATTTCGACGGTGATGTTCCTTGATCCTGACATCTCGAATGTAGTTTATCCTAGTTTGCAAGCCCAACTTCATCCCGACCTTCTTCTGCAAGCCCTCTACTGCACTAGTTGTTTTACCAACGACGGATCGGTCGCCCACACGTCTGGCGTAAATTGATCGTGATCTTCTAGCGCCTCATTGACCGTTACGGCACGCGATATAGAGTCTCCATCTGCGATAGACGACCGATCTGAAACCTCGCGTGCGACAGACGCTAGATCCAACGGTCGAATCTCCGACGACGGTTTTTCCGACGGTGAAATATCCGGCGGTGAGTTATCTGTAGGCAGGGAGTCGGGAACGTCTTGATCCTGACTCGTCTCGATCTTCCGACACTTGATCGACGTCATCTTCGGCCTCTTCAGTATTGTGCGCGGAGGTTTATACTTGGGTCGATCTACCGCCGTCTCCAGCGAGGCTTCGATCTTCAGTTCTTCATATCCAGCGTCTGTCGGGACTTCTAGTGCTAGATTCTGCCGCTCCATGTAACGACGAGCCCCGATTCAGATGAAACCTGGTAGTCGCGGCACGTGATTCCCGGCCAACCAGATCCCAATCCGCTGAGCTTGATGTAGGATCAACACCTCGTCCCCGATGTTGGTGATCGAGATGTACTTTGTCCTCCCCGGCCCATCGGATATGGTTGGTACCCATTGATTCTCACGTGTGACCCTCAGCTTGTCGTGGATCGACGATCTCAGGCGTAATGGCAGCTCCATCGACTCGCCTGCTTGGATCCGGATATATACTCCGACATTTACGATCTTCGCTTTTGTCGCTAAAGAGTTGGCGTCTTCCGCTGAGCTGGATCCGGACTTCATCGGGCAAGCTGATTGATCCATGAGCTAGATCCAGACAAGACCATGAAGCCCGTAATAAGTATAGCTTGTTGGCCAGTCAGATCGCCAACCCAGATATCGAAGAAATACACCAATTATCCAGCGAGAGCCCCTTGATCCGGGTTCTTCCTTCTGTCCGATACACATTATCGCCAATTTCCAACACGTCCTCAAACAAATAGAGGCAGGTAACGGCCCACCCGTACAACATCCGGAAACGTAGAATGATGTCCCTTTACGAACAGAATGCGATCCGAAATCTGATTTTACACGACCAGAAACCTCGAGTTCGCGTGCTACCAATGTAGCGTTCATTGGCCTCCGGGGTATTTTACTGCATCGATCATTCTGGTTGTTACCTGGAAAGAATAGAGAATTGGAATTGAATCCAAACACTGTAATATAAATAGTCAAAGCAAGAATTGGGTAGATGTCTGCTTCCTTGGGGTTAGCGTAGACCTGTCTTGGGTCGCACTGTCGGTCACCCTCCTGATCGATTTTTACATGTGCAAGCCAAATAGCACGTGCATCTTCATCCGAGTCAAGAAGTTGAAATCGAATGGAAACGGCATTGCGAACACGACACATTAATTTCCACGAAATCATCGAAATCGTACGCACCAAAACAACTTTTCTAGGTCTGTTGTCGCATTTCCTTACATATAAACTGATACAGTGAAAAAGATAACTTGATCTAGACCTCAACTAAAGATTCTCCTTCTTGGGCTTGTCGGCGCACAATAGGTCTCTTTAATGCTTTGAATAAAAACATTTCAGATCGTTATCAAAAGCCAAAGGCATATTTACGTTGTAGATGCGGTACAAATGAATCAGACTCGATCTCATCGAGCTGTTTACAGATATACTTGGTCATTTTAATTCCTTCTTCCGTAGCGGCATAGGAAAATATTCGAAATTGTTTGAAGTGTTCCGCGTAAGATCCACTTGTACTTGCTGAAATTATTCTTCATGAATAATTTAATACATGCGTTCTTCTGCTTTAGGACCAGCGAATCATCTGCCTCCCTGACTTCATTCAGTTGATCACTTCGCCGGGGTGCAGCTATTTCGGACATATGACGGTGTAGCCAAATAATGAACTTGGTAATGCCGTACGCGTAGATGTCCTTAGACATCTTGTTCACCACGTTTCCTCTTAGCTCCTCTACTTCATCCACAAGATCGTCCATCCTTAATTACTTGATTCTTCTAAACAACCACTAAGTTCGTTTTCCTGAATCAAAATTTGTCTTAAGTTCGGTTCTGTCATCCGTCCAACACATTCTTACTACCTATGAGAATCCGATGTGAGGGTGGTTCCTGTTGAACATTAGCCGCAATTATTTTATTCCAACCAATTTAAACTCGTTCATAACAGCACTTGATATTTGTTTTGACAACTTGTCTTCATATTTGACCTGAAAACAGTGACGCTGCTCTAAAAGTCCAAGGCATATTCCTCGGACTCGTCTCATGTTGTTCTCTCTTTCTTGATCGATAGATCTTCCTCTTCATGATTTTTGCACTATGTGGTCTATCGAGTTGTTAGATCACAACAGTAATAACATTAAAATTCATAAGCAGTTGACAAATATGAATTCAGCTTCCATTTTACGGCTACTGACTCACCGTAACTTTGGCTAGTTTCTGGTAACCTACATATTCGTATTAGAGATTAACAAATATGTACCCGTTGATCAACAATTATTATCTACTCTAGTATGTAAACACCGAGCGCCAGTTTTAATATGGACACCTTGAACAATACCCGTAAGTAAGCAAATGTTCGACATTCTTGTGAAGTTACTCTGTTGTTATTTGCGACCTATCCCATATGAAGTGGCGTTTTAACATGATTCCCGACCGGTACAGCGCGCGGGTAAGCCAGTAGTTTAATGCTTGTCCAGATGACGCCAACACCTCTCTTCCCAAGAATCCCTCGAATCCGCCCAGTCGGTAACCCTTCGGTGCGTCGTCCTTGTGAACGTTCCCCGTGGATGTTCCACCAGCGATGGTTCTCTGCTTGTCAGTGGTGAACGCGATGTACTCGATAAGGTCGCCATCGTTGCCCCATTGTGCCTCTCAGTGCGCAATGTGCTCTTCTTTCCTTAGCGTTAGTTTGTTCGTTTCACCACCGTTACCGTCGTGATGGATCGTGCTTCTTTTCCCCGACATGACAAAATCGACATCTCTAGCCGTGCGGATCGTAATGGGATGTCGGAACCAACCTCGTCCAAGTCCGAGTATATTTTTTTCTGTGGGGTTTGCCAACGCGCTCACCCATCAGGACGTCGTTCTTCAAAGCATTGGCAGCACTCGTCGCTAGAGTAGCCGTAGCCAGAACTTGATAGATGCCTTCGTCGTTATCGCGTGTTGTTCGGTCGAAGAAGAAGGAGGTGAAGAAGAATGGAAACTTAATGTTTCCGTTGTCGCTGACAGCGTTGCGTGTGCACTCGTTTTGTGATACATGTACAGTGCGGCATTAAACTGAAGCACCATCTGCACATCCATTACATGTACGTAAAGTTTCCGTGCATGTAATGGATGTTCAGACAGTGCTTCAGTTTACGGTAAATTGGATACTATCCAGTTTACCGTAAGTAGTGGATAAGAAACGCGTATCGACTCCATCTGGCTGTACCGCACAGGAAACTTGATTATTTGTGCGTGTATTCTTTCCAACTAGCCTGATACAAACCAGCAACGTGGACTGACTTTGTCGAGTTTCGACGTCACCAGAGCGAAATAAAGAAACGATCGGTTGTGCCGCAAAGCGAGAAGCAATGAAGATCTAGGTTGTTTTCTACAGAAAGCCGTCATATGTTGGCGACAAAGAATATGGCAAGAATTGACAGCTGTCTTTGTTTAAATTGAAGACACAGGTGTCCAGACCTATACTACAGTACATGACTTTAAGTCTTTTATCAATCAAATATCGTCTTACAGTAAAACTAAGGTGTTTTATGTAATCGAAAGGCAAAGAGCAAAACCTGGATGATGAACCCTAACCGCATTTCTTTTTGCTGAACAGTTTTTCCAGATCATTTTATCATGTTGTTTACTTGGGACCAAGATGTTTACCCCTTTAACAGTCTTGTTCCTATTATAATCAGTATTGCATCCTGCCGGAACAGTATCATGGTCCGAGTCGTACCTATCACATGTCATGAATTCAACCCGTGCACTTCCAAGGTGGGAAGTTCCAAACAACAGTGATATATTAATACATGTAGATAGATAGATGCAGACTGTAGATAGGTATTATAAGGATGCTAGTTGCCTCGTGGCTACTATTTCTACGCTCTGATTTTGTCGAAACCATACATTTGAATCAATCGTATACCATACCGAGATTTGATAGCATTCCCTGCATAATGCACAATAGTTTTATTTTCGATTCCGCGATATTTTTGATATTTTAGTATCAGTAAGGAAGGTTACCCTTCCTTCGTCAGTAATAAACATTCTTGACTTCTGAACAAGCGTTCTTAACAGAGGAGACTTGTAGTAGCATTCTCCTCGGTTTAGAGCTGTGCAAGACAGTACGGGTAGTATATTCAACCTTCGAGCTGAGAATGAAGGAAAATCAGGGATCAGTTCCTTGACCTTTTCTACACCACAAACCAGGTACCATGTTCACGGTACCAGGGGTGCTCATTTCTCGTTTCTGACCACTCACTTTAGAATCCGTCGCCCAGAAGTGAACAAGCAACTTCCAGAGCTCGTAAATCATTCAACTATGCATCTGCTACTGGGAGTTCTAGTTTTGTTCGCACTGATCGCAACCACGGAAGCTGACGTGAACATCGACACCAGGGGGACATTGGTACCCGATCCACACGATGATCCTCGTCAGCTGAGAGATTTCACTTCTGATCAAGAAGAACGTTTGTGCACGTCGTCTCCTTGTAAAGAGGGTAGTCATCAAGACTGGTGGAGCAACTTCACGGCTTGGTTCAAGAATACATTCTACTTTTGGAAGTAACTTTACCACTTTGCTCAAGACAACCGGCTGCTTTCGGTAAATCCAATGAAAGGTCGAATACGTATTATCTCTGATAGCTGTACGGTTCCGATTTGGACTCTTTGGTCCGAAGATCGCATGATTATTAAGAGGCTGATTATCTTTTGTTAATAAAGGAATAGCATGCCTTACAACGCACATCATTTGATTCCCGAATATGTACACTGTTGTTGATGAGGCTAACGTGAGGAATCGCTCTGCATTGAGCGGGTGCTCTCCCGAATCTGCCATATCCGACCAACGTTTGAAAATGTTAGTTCCGTAATTTTTTTAGTCAGATTTGATACGAGTAGGATGCAGATGCTCTGGCCACAACAACTTTTATTCGTACAACTACCGTTGCTGCTGTCAGTATTTTTGTTGAGGAACCAACCACGTAGTTTAATACAGAATATCATAACTACTGTAATAGATATCATCGAAGGAATTTTGGGCCTTAAGGCTCTGATCTCTACTTTTCTATACCACTGTCATGAGACGTTACCGTCCTCGACCTATTCAAACTTGCGGTAGACGATAATGCTTGGTACTAGTTGTCCTTAAGTGTCCATTGCCCTTAAAGTCCAGTAATTTAAGCGTAATTAATCGATTTTGTAGGACAAAGCACCTTCGTTTTTGGTGTTTTCATAATCTCTCAGTAATCTATTCAACAATCGCACAACAATCGTAATATTTAACCGGGTGAGCGCGAGCGCGAGACTCACTCGTTGCTTTCACCAATTGCCAATACCGACGCTCAGGCGGGGAATATGAAGCGAGCGAGCAGATCGATCGCTGCAGCGCGATAATTTTTCCTAGACATTGCGCCTGGAGGGAAACTAGGACTTAGCGTAAACTATGAGGGGGTGAGGCAGAGGGCTCCCCCGAAGTACTGTCACTCAGTCCGCAGGCGAGTGCAAGTTGGCACTGCCAACGCGCCAGTCGCCTATCTTATTCGAACATTTAAGCATGCACCTCTTATACTGTACATATTTGTTCTTAGTTCGAATTGGACTGATTTGTCCTAAAAGTGACTTAATCTTGAATGTTATAGTAAATACTAGTAGATAGTAATTTCCTGGTTGTCCTATATTGAGGTGTTGTGCTAGTGATGGTGATGGCAAATGCCGAAGTGAGTAGATTAAAGTTAAACAAAAAACCTTGTCCTACTCGTACTGTCCTTCTTGTAGTCTGCCCCCAAGCCAACCAAGTGGATGGAGCCAATCAGAAGTATTTCCAGGTTGAATCGTCCTGCGGTTACGAACCGTGACCGAACCGTGCATAGGCGGTGTAATCCCAACACTTCCACTCACTACTTACTGCGCGGTGTTCTTCATCTTGATACCACTTGCATTGCTCAAATACTTGAGCGTCTTCGTCCCAAGCGCTTTCGTCAACAAGTCGGCAAGATGGCGCTTCGTATCAATGTAGTCCACCTTAATCGTTCCGCGTTCCACGTTCTCGCGGGTAAAGTGGTGCTTGATATCGACATGCTTCGTCCTTGAGTTGCATCCGGGTTCTTCGCCAATGCGATCTCCTCTTGGTTGTCTTCCCATATCTGCGTCTCTTCCGTTTGCTCAATACCCATGGTCTTTAGCATCACACGCAACCAGAGTACTTCTTGCATACACAGGCTTAGCACCATATACTCAGCTTCAGTAGATCTGAGCGCAACCGTTCTCTGGAACTTCGATTTGAAAACCGCAGGAGCATTCCCAATCATCACCATGATCCCTGTCGTCGATGGTGCTTCCCCAGTCAGCATCCGTGGACGCTTCAACCTTTAGGCCCTTCTTTTGTTTCTTGTACACGACCCCATGCTTTCGTGTCGTCTTCAGATAGCGTAGCACTCGGATAGCCGCACGCCAAAGTTGCAACCTAGGGTTCTCAAGGAACCGAGATAGCTGCGTCACCACGTACGCGATGTCCGGTCTGGTACAGGTCGTGATGTAGAGAAGACACCAAATCAGAGAGCGGTACGACTTGGCCTGCATCTCAGCGCGTTCCTCAACCGTTCCAGGTGACTGTGTCTTCGACAGCTTGATATTCGACGCGCACGGGTTGTCCGTGGCCTTAGCGTTTAGTTGTCCGAACCGTTCCATAATGTCGTCCATGTACCGTGTCTGCTTTATCATGAGCATCCCATCATTCTTGTCATGATCTATCTCCATACCCAAGATGAACTTCGCGGTTCCCAACTCCTTCATCATAAAAGCATTCTTGAGGGCTTCCTTAACATCACGGATTTCTCCCACTGTCCTCACAGCGATGATCATGTCGTCCACATAGAAGCAGACGTAAACGTGACCGATGTTGGATCGCTTCACATAAACACATTGATCTGCCCCACAGCTCTTGAAGCCGTTCCGCAGAAAAACTCTGTGAATGGTCTTGTTCCAAGCGCTTGCCGCTTGCTTCAAGCCATATATAGCTTTCAGCAGCTTGCACACCACGCCGTTCTCGTTCTGCACTCCATGAGGAACGTCCATGTAGACAAGATCCGACAGGCCACTGTTCAGAAACGCTATGTCCGCGTTCAGTTGCTCCATGACGTAGTCCGACGCCACACAAACTGCAAGTGTCACCCGGAATTGAATGCCACTGAGGAGTACGTCTCGAAAAAAGTCAACGCCATATTTCGGCTTAAATCTCTGTGCACCCACCCGCGCCTTGTAGCAAATCACGTGACCGTTATCATCACGCTTCTTGGCCAATACCCAACCGCATCCGATGGAACGTGAGTCCGTTCTACGTGGAACCAGCTCCCATGTAGCGTTTCGTTTATGCGAGAGTAACTCAGCATCCATTACCTTTCTCCATTCAGAAGCCTCGCTGCCTGTCATTGCCTCTGCATAAGAATTCGCTGTATCCGGCACTTCAACGATGTTAGCCACGTACGCCATAACTGCCTCGGCGAATGAGACCGTCCTCATCAATCCTGGCACGCTTTGGAGATGGCGGTCCGTCACTACCTTCCGACAGCACTTCTTGTTCATCATCGGGGCCATTCTCCAGTAGAAAACCCGGCTCACGAGTCCGTCGTGACCGTTCCGGCTCCGGATGAAACACAATTTGATCTTGAAATGCTTCAGGCTGGGAACGGAACGGTGCCAGTACTAGTCCAATTGACTCGGACGGTGGCAGTCGCAGCACTTCTTCATCGTTGGTATCAGGTTCCACGTTGTCCATATCGACGTCTACAACCGGTTCCTCAGCCGCCTCCATCGATTCATCCACAGTGCATGACCGTTCCATTTCTGGAACCGTCGCTTCGTCGCCATCCTTGGTCACATGTACGACCGCTCCTTAAAGCTGCGGGGAGGGCGAATCGTATATTCCTCCCACTTCGCGCTCATCCAGCATCACTGACCTAGAAACCTTGACTTTGGACGCCTCCAAGTCGTACACGCGGTAGCCATTAGCGTTCTCCGCATACCCGAGGAACAGACATTGGAAACGCTTGGCCTCGAGCTTCCTCCTCGTAGCGTCGTCGATGTGAGCGTACCCTTGCGATCCAAACACGCGCAGGTGTTCCATTCTTGGCTTCACCTTGAATCCCAGTTTGTACAGAGTCACATCCGAGTGGGCAGCGTTGGTGGAACGGTTGATTAAATACACCGCCGTCTCCACAGCTTCTGCCCACCACATAGTAGGAACGCCCTTGTAGTAGAACACGCTTCGAGCCTTCTCCAGGTTGGTACGGTTCATGCGTCCCGCCACTCCGTTCTGTTGAGGGCTGTATGGAACGGTACGCTGGTGCATGATGCCGTTTCTGGATCACATAGCCGTCATTCACTTGTTGACATACTCCGTTCCATTATCCGATCGGATTCACATCAAGCGTTCTCCCCCATTCATTTTCGTAGAACGCCTTGAACTCAGTCAGTTTGGCGGTCACCTCACTCTTGTTCTTTAGGAAGTACCCTACCACAAACCGCGAAAAGGCGTTCACAAACGTTAAGGCATACCGTGCACTTCCCTTGGAAACCGTTTTCATTGGTCCCATTACATCTGTGTGAACTAACTCCAACCCCCGCCATGTCTCCGTTCCGACCGTGACGGGGATGGCGCCACAGTCTGTTTCCCCTTCATGCATCCAACGCATAACGTCTTGATACCACGACCAACAGCTGGCATACGGTTTGCTGGAACGCTGCATTTTGATCATAGCGTTTTCATTTGGGTGTCCCATGCCAGCTTGCCAAAGCTCCCACTGACTGTCCACCCCGGCGTATTCCACAAACAGTATTTCTTCCTGCTCACACTCGAGCACATACGCCTTGCCAATTATCGTTCCCGTTGCGATAGCACTGGTGGCTCCCCGTATCGTGCACGAGGAACGCTGGAACTCCACCATAAGGCCGCGTTCTGCAAGCTTTCCCACCGACAGTAACCTTCTGTCTAGTCCTGGGATGTACAGCACTTCCATCATCTTGATGCGCTCGCCGTTCACGCCAGTCAGCTTCACCGTTCCTTTACCAGCTCCTCGCAGCTTCTTACCGTCGCCAATCGTTACCTCGATGCCTGAGAGCATTCCTTCAAAAGCAAACAGGTCTTCCCGGAACGGTGTCATGTGCGATGTCGCGCCGCTATCGATCAGCCATCCAGTGTGGCACTCCTCACCCACAGCAAACACTGCGTCACTCCCAGCGTCACTGCTCTTCACCGGGCAGTCCCGCTTCATGTGCCCAAATTGGTCACACCCAAAGCACTTGCCCTTGAAACCATCGCTTCTACTCTGACTGTTGCCCTTGCGACCGTTTTCGCGGCCTCCCTTGAATCGTCCAGGGTTCGCATTTACGCGGAACGCCTTCTCCGTGGTTTCCTTCTTCTGTAAACGTTTTTGTTCTTCAGAAGCTTCTCCTTGAACTCGATCTGCGCTATATCCTTCGTGTTCTCCACGATCGACGCTATCACTTCGTACTGGGATGGCAGGCTACTCAGCAGTACAACCATCTGCCTTGCTTCGTCCACCGGCTCTCCCGATCTCTGGAGACCGACTACCAGCTCGTCCAACGCATCCAAGTGCTTGGCCATAAGCGTCCCCTCCTCCATCTTGAACTCACGCAAACGCCTCGTCATAACCGCACGGTTGTGCAGCGTGGTGCGATTATAATACTCACGCAGAGTATTCCAAGCCTCCATGGCGCGCACAGCGGAACGGATTTTGGTCTGGTGCTGCAGCTCAACACCTTGAGCGATGATAGCCAAAGCCTTCGCGTCGGTCACCAACCATGCCTCGGTAATCTCGCTCTCCAACGTGACGACTTGATAATGAGCGAGCAACCCCTTCCGGGCGAGAGTCATTCTCATGTTATACTCACAGTGGAAATAGTTCCCACTACCCAGGAGGACTTCGGCGCGTTCGGTCGTCATAGCTTGAGTGTTGGCTTAGAGCGTGTTGCGGCTGTTAACATATTGAGGTTGTGCTAGTGATGGTGATGGCAAATGCCGAAGTGAGTAGATTAAAGTTAAACAAAAAACCTTGTCCTACTCGTATTGTCCTTCTTGTAGTCTGCCCCCAAGCCAACCAAGTGGATGGAGCCAATCAGAAGTATTTCCAGAGTGAACCGTCCATAGGCGGTGTAATCCCAACATCCTAAAATGGTCTTATATTGGATTATATGCTTGTCTGGGGAAAGGCCGCATCTTACCGGTTCATCTATCAGAAAGAACCGGTAAACTTTGATGGGTTCTGTAGTAGACAATTTCTATGATTTTGCGTATGTTTTTTGTATCCATAAATCCTAAAACACAGCCGCGCTGCGTACGAAAAAACTCTGAATTAGGATGGTGTAATTAATATTTTTCAGCTGCATATAATTGAGCCATCTTCTGCGGCTGCGCAGCAGGCGCAACATCTGCTCTTGCTGTTGCAAACCACAGTACTGCTTTATCAAATTCTTCTTCTTCTTTCAACTTCTTCTTCTTCTGCTGGGTTCGGGCTCGAATCGAGGTATTCGTTTATAAAGCTCTCAATTTACCTTCGAGTAACACCCGTGTCAAATTTGCAATCATAAGAATCGCACTTAAGATTTGGGGTGACGACACAGGTAACATTCGTTTAAAATATCAATCTTTCACAGGTATTAGCTTACAAAGGTTTTACTGCGAAAATCCCCAATATCGGTATAAGCAGGGAGTCTATATATGGAAAATCAGAGCGATCCCGCCTTAACTCTGAAAATAATTTTCTGAGAACATGATTTACGATTCGGGTGTTCTAATTCAATTTGAGAAATGGGATTTATGAGATGCTGCTGCAGATTAAAATAGTTTTCTGGAAGATGTGAGAAGGGGTTCTGAATAGCTATACAAAGTAGATAGTGAAGCCACGGTCGTGGAGGCACCCTAGCCAGCCTCCACTTAAGAGGGTTATTCGAAAACTTTCCGCCTTAGTAAAAACCGTTAAGTTCAGGCATCTTCACTTCACTCAAGTACAGAATCCCCTCTCAACTCACTTCGCGATCCTTGTTGTTGGCAAGACCATCACTCATAAAATTTGGCTGCGATTGACCGGTATCCTGTAAGTTGATTAATCTGGGTCCCCGCGTCGTCCATGTTGAAGGCCTCTATGATGACACTCATACGTGGTCTATCTACCGGTCGAACGCAATGTGGTGTGGTGTTACCGCGCACGAAGCAGAATAGGCTACTGCAGGACCTCTTCACTACCAACGGTTGATGATAAGCCATTCAGGCTTCTTCCAGCACGGGCAAGTCGTCAATGCTACGCCGGATGAAGTGACCGTTCAACTGGACAACGAAACCGTCGCGTCCACACCATCGGCGGCGACCTCGGTAGCCCCGGTGGTAACCGTTCTACTCAAGCCGCTTGTGTTTAACAATGAAGAATGGGTTCTGAGGAACTTATCAACGTACATCACGCCATACTAGATATAAGCTGTGACACCAGTTCAAATCCAGGTTCTAATGGCGTTTTGAATAGTCTGGACGATATCGTAGGGGAATCGGCGCAATCGTCTTCCGATGCAAAGATGGAGTGGATTGAATCGAAAACAGAGGCCTCTGCAGCCATTCATCTGCAATACAGAATCGATTACACATACTCCATCGACGAAAATGTCCAACCAGTACCAACATCCGTTCATATATCTTTCTGTCAGCCCCAAGATTAAGGCCATCCCAAATGCTAATTCTCCGTCAGCACCCGTCAAATCTCTCTAACGACTTGATGCTCTTCGATCCAGAAATGGATGACGACATCAACAGTATCGGCGAAGCCAGTGATGTAGCTACTATTGACTACCGTGTTGACCATCACATTCTTCGTCACAAACGTTGAAAAACCAAAACCGATAATCCACGCACGATCGTCAAACGGCGCGTCGAATACCAATCGTTTGACACGGCGACCAAGAATGCTAAGATCGACCAATTGTTTCTTGGTCACCCCGATATTCTACAGCTAATATCCAAAACTGTAATAGCTATACATGGCGTCTTGCCCGCAGTTCGATAAGCAACCCTCTGTCAATGGTCCTCATTGACTACAGTGGTTACCGTAATTAACATGTATTGCAAAATAGCGTGAGCGGCAATA